>WSYH01015789.1:0-13855 GCA_036426205.1 Ascaphus truei | reverse complement strand
GTGGTTTTGCCAATGATTCTGAAATAAATGAAGAGAAACAAAATATATTTTATTTATTTATAGTTTATTTTGTTTCTCTATATTTTGTTTCTCTTCATTTATTTCAGAATCATTGGCAAAACCACACCCCCATTCTACTTATGCTCAAACTTATTATACAGTTAACAGTCATTTGCGCCGTTGTTTCCCCCCTTTCCCCATATATATGCTATTGTGTGTAGCTGAACATTAGGCAGCAACTGTTAATATTTTGGATGTAAATTGTATCTTTTTGCGCACTTAGTATTCTATACTATATATATATTTTTTTATTTTTTTTGCAGGAGTTGCACCAAATATCCCAGAATTTCAGGTGACAGGTATGTATTTACAGATTAAGCGTTCTGCAGAAGAAAGATGATACTTGCGATTTTAGACACAATATTGAATATTACACTTTAAATTGAATGATCAATCATACCACTGCCTCCTCTTTTATTAGCAAGCTCCTAAAAGTACACATTGTGATTATTGTGTCAGCTTTAATATACAGGTCAATGATTCTGTACCTAGAAATATAGTGTTAGGAAGCAAGTCACTTCATCATATTAGCTGTTGCCTTGCAATATCGACCATTCAACTGAATTTGCACTTTGCAAAATCATCCGTGAGCGAATAAATGACTCCTTTAACCTATATATATATATATATGCTCCTTGTAGGAGCTGTTAAAGGATCTGCTGAGTTTTTCCACTGCCCCTTATAATGCTCTTCACTGTTCACACTCTTTGCAATGAACTAAATTGTAGCGATTTAATGAAATCCATTCAGCAAGCTGTTTTCTAGATTCCTGAAGATATTTGTGTATATTCGGAACAATGTATGAATTATTCTGAAATTCCAATAATTCTTCTTTTTTCTGCAAAATATTAGTAGCAGTGAATAGCTGCTGCTTCTTATATTGCTTTGCACCTGTACAAATGATTTTGCACATCACTAGCCAAAGCTTAGCAGTGAGTAATGAATACATTTCCCCTCTTTACTCCTTAGTTCGGGAGTGGCCAACTCCAGTCCCCAAGGCCACCAACAGGTTAGGTTTTCAGGATATCCCTGCTTCAGCACAGGTGGCTCAGTCAGAATGATTGAGCCACCTCTGCTGAAGCAGGGATATTCCTAATTTTATGATTCTTATTATCATTGTTTATTCTGCAGCACAGTACAATGGGGTACAGACTGATGAATATTACAGAAACATAAACAGTTACATACAGGTGCGGATATGCATGCACGGATACAAAGAGGTAACGAGGGCCGTGCTCATGCGTGCTTGGTGGCTCTTGAGGACTGGAGTTGGCCACACCTGTTATAGCATATTGAATAGGAGCCTTAAAGGACCTATTGTCATGACTCCGACGTGTGTCAATCCACTTCTAAAGCTCCCTTTAGAAGCAGATTAGCATGCTTTGTTATTCTGTACGCCCTTCTTGCATGTCCAATCTGTGTCTAAAAGGCTTTCTTAGAAGCGGTTTCACTCCGGTTCTGCCAATCAGATCGGTTTGTCAAAAAAGCCTCCAACTGCAATTCTCGTAGCTCCGTTATGTAAACCGGTTCTAAAAACTCAAATAAATTTCGCGCAACCTAAAGGGGGCGAGATTGGTGTTGCAAGTTGCATCCAGAGCCTGAAATTCGGGTTTGCTGAGACAGCAGATCCCATAAGTCAGACTGGGGATGGATTTAGCACCACTTAAGGTCATTCTGCTTCTAAAACATACAATCTGGGCGTTTTGGTTGTTAAAGTGTGCGGTTTGTCACTTTTTATAGAAGCTGTGATTTGCAATAAAGAATAGGTTTTTTTCAAACATTTAATTCCGCTACTTCTGAACATGCCAACCCGACTGGTTTGGCACTTACAACTTCCGAGCTACTAGAATAGGCCCCTAAGAGTAAAAATGTACATGTGTTGAACAACTTTGTTTATTCTCTGCATTTTAGATGCACCATGGATTTACTTTCAAGGACATGAGTACTTTTTCTATGTATCCCAGTCTGATTGGTCTTCATTTGAGTTTGTCTGCGGGTGGCTTGGAAGTCAAATAGTCACCATACATTCCCCTGCCGAACAAGCATTTATTGAAAATAGAATTAAAAAGGTAAGGAAAACAAAAAGTACATACAGTACAAACAATAAGACCAATGTTCTGGCCCTCCAGCCCCTTGTAACAAAGAGGTAGGGTCAGGCAGGCCAACTCATCCCCTATTAATGGACACTAGGTCTCTCTGTCTTCTGCAGCTTTATTGTACTTTAGTACAGAGCATAAAAATAACTTGGGGGGGGGGGGAGTGGCACTTGTGAGAGGAAGATAAATAAATAATGTCTTGTATGGGAGAGGCAGTAAGAGGTGTGGACTCACAGACTGCTGGATACAAAAGGAAGTATGCTAGTCAGTACAATCAGGATATAGACAGAGGAGTATACCAAATACTGAAACATGGCAGGGGAGTATGGGCAAACCATCTCAGGTTTTGAGCATAAACTATGGGGGAAAGACAACATTTAGATTGGAAGCTCTTCAGAGCCATGGACTTCTTTTCCTAAATGTTACTTTTATGTCTGAAGCATTCCCATGTACTGTTATTTGTATTATTTGGTATTTATATGATTGTCACGGACATTACTACTGTGAAGCGCTATTTACATTAATGGCGCCATATAAATAAAGACATACATACGTAGCAACAATGTTGCAGCTTATCCAGAGTAGCAATAGCTTCAGAACAGAGAAAATAAGGCTGGGGCCATGGTGCCTTCACCGTGCGGAGGCTGGTCAGTGAGCGGGTGCTTACCTGGTCATGGTGGATGGGCCGGGGGGCGTGCCGAGGGGCGTCACGGAGCTGGTTCACCCTCATTGGGTGAACCGTTCACATGACCGTCTGTCACGCCAAGAAAACAGTTTCAACTGTCTTAAGGAACGCGCACCCCCTACCGTTTCCGCGTGCACGGGCCCGCACGCTGCATGGACGCAAACAGTCTGTTCGCTCAGCGTGCCGTCAGCACGGTCTGCTGTACCATGGCCCCAGCCTAAGGCTGCGCTTATAGTGCCGTCACCGGCGACAGCGATGCAATGTTGATGTCACGCTCTGGTCGCTGGAAAAATCAAATTGACTTGACTTCCGTCGCGCCATCGCGTCGCTTCTACTATAAGCGCATGCGACGCGGCAAGACCTTTGTTTTTCCATCACCGTCGCCGGCACTATAAGTGCAGCCTTAGGCTACGGTTATTGTGCCGGTGACTGCGACGTCAGGCTACGGTCGCTGTAAAAATCAAATTGAGATGACTTTCAGCGATTGCGACCAAGCTGTCGCTCGACGTGTCGCGCTTACTATAAGCACACGCGATGGTGGCAATGCATTTGTTTTGACACGACGTCGCTGTCGTTGGCACTATAAGCGCAGCCTAAGGCCGTGCTTATAGTCCCGATGGCGTGACGTCATCCGTCGCCGTTGTAATAGCGATTTCTGCTTATAGTGTAGGAGACAAGAGACGGCGACCGGGGGCATGGCCATGAGTGGTTCGCTCTCATTGGCTGAACCACTCACGTGCTGCTGACGTCACGCAGCGGTCACCGAAAAAATACATTTCTATTGACTTCAGAGATTTTGGTCGCTGTGTCACGGCCGCAACCACCATAGGCGCACGCGACGGATTAAATCAACTTGTTGTGACACGTCGGCGCCGTAGCCGGGACTATAAGCATGGCCTTAGGCTGAGTTTATTGTAGCGGTGACGGCGACCGCGTGACGTCAGCAGTCGCCGCTTATAGCGATGCCTGCACTCAGTGCAGGTATCTTGAGGGTGACAGGGGCGTGGTGGAGGCGTGACTGTGAGCGGTTCACCCTCATTGGCTGAACCGCTCATGTGCCGCTGATATGACGCCGCTTTTTCAGAAATCAAATTCCCCTGGTTTCCCACGATGGCAAAGCCTCTCTGCAGTGCCATCGCGGCCACTCCCACTATGCAGAACCCACGACGGCCTGCATCTACTTGCTTCGGCAAGTCGCAGTCGCCGTAGCAAGTACAATAAACTGGGCCTAAACATGCAGAGAGGTTCCAGGACAACCAACAAGAAATGAAGATATCTGAAAATGTCATGTTTTTCTCGAAGCGTCAGTCTTCCTTATGCCGCGCTTATAGTCGTGACATCATTCGTCGCCGTTGTTATAGCAATTTCAGCTTATTGTGTAGGAGACAAAAGGCGGTGACCGGGGGCGTGACGGGAGCGTGGCTGTGAGCGGTTCGCCTCATTGGCTGAACCGCTCACGTGCAGCTGACATCACGCAGCGGTCAGCGAAAAAATGAATTTCCATTGACTTCCAGTGATTTTGGTCTCTGTGTCGTGCCAACTGTAGGCACACGCGACGGATTACATGGACTTGTTTTCACGCTACGAGCCACCACCGGGACTATAAGCGCGGCCTTAGCCTACGTCCATAGTGCCGAAACAAACACTAGGACTACAGTGTAGTTGCGCATAGTGCGGCACGCTAATGCAGTACAGGGAAACCAGCGCTTCGCGCTACAAACATGTTTGTATTTCCCACGTGACGGCCGAGCCACGTGAGCGGTTCACCCAAAGAGGGTGAACCAGCTCTGTGACGTCAAGGCCGCGCCCCCCGACATACCTCTCGGTCGCGTCTGCCTGCAAGACAGGCAATATCTCCTGCTGCAGGAGAGCGTACGCTGCGCCGAGGAGCACGGAAGCTAGTGCGTTCCACTATGAACACATACTCATTTAAAACAAATATTTGAAGTAAAAATGTTAGGCCCAACCCCTTTATCTCCCTGTGTCTCAACTTTATGCAGTGAAATTTATCATTAAGAGAACGGAAGAATTGCCTGTTGCCTGTTCTTGACACCCAGACAAATACCAGTCTCTGAGTTCACATATTAGATGTTATGCTCTAGATCAGGGGTGTGCAAACTTTTCTGTTTGCGCCCCCTGCCTGCTCTCCCCCCTGCTCGTGCCATGGCAACGTGTTGCCTTTTGACACCACGTTGTCCTGGTGACGTGTCGCTGGAGAGCAGGTAAGAGAGAGTTAGGCTAGGTCTCCAGTGGCCGCTGTGGTGCGCACTTTGGCATGCGTGCCTCTCACCAGATATAAACCTCTTATCAGGCAGGCCCGAGTATCTACTTGTGTCGGCGCTCGCATATCGCGATGGCGTGTACGTTGGCAGGGAAGACAAGAATTTTGTCTTCCCGTGCCGTGACACAATCACGTGGTCGACGGGCAACCAATAGAAGGGCAGTTATGCCCCGTCGTGGCTGAGCCCCTTCTCTCCGCCCCCCCGCACATCCCATCGCTCCCCTCCAGACCGCAGATTGCGGCTTTTATCTGTGCACGCGCCGCCAGGCGCACGTGCAACAGTAAACACTGGGGCTGTAGCCTTACAGAAGCCTTGCACGCTCACTCCCGGTATTTAATTTAAATGTGAGTAAGGCTGCGTCCCCACTGACGCTGAGCGCGCGGTGCTTGCCGAGGTTCCACGTACACTCTCCCAAGCTCGGCGCTTGGGGAGACAACAAAATTTGAGTTTGAAGCGTGCTCAGCGGAGGTAAGTGCACACAGAACACAGCCACACACTCACACACACAAATAGCCCCGATCCATGCCCCAACCAGCTCCCGCTTGGAAGAAATTAGCAGGACACCCGGCGCTCATGCCTTGAGAGTTGGTATTGTCACCGCTCTCAAAGCATGAGTGCGGTCAGCGCCAGTGGGGACTCTGTAAGCACCGCGCCCCCCCCAGTTTGCGCACCCTTGCTTTAGGTATCAACCATGATTCTGATTGAATTAGTTCTCTAGGTATCAACCAAGACTCCGTTTGAATAATTTTTCTTGACTGTGCTGCTTTATACAGTACTGGGGTATATTTATTATCTTCAGTAAGAAGACACACAATGATTCGGAAGGAGAAGGAGGGCGGCTGCAAGCAGGCGGCCGCCACATGTAGGTGCCTTCCCGTCAGTCCCGATAGGCCTGAGAGCGTGGCCTCTGTATAGGGGGGTGGACATTTTTGCTGGCCCGGGCCTAATTTGAAATCCGCCACTGTTAACCTAGCAGGTGTGCACCATATATAGGAGCTCCCGTGTCATGCGCCTCTCAACGCACACCACTTACAGTATGTTAATAAGTATCTCCTAGGTAGCACCCAGCATCGACGCTCACTCTCTGGTTGAGCGGGGACTCACCGTTTCATTCTCCAACCCAGAGGTGGCTAAAGGAATACTTTTATACTATAATTCTAAAGCTCTTTTGAAATTAAGCCTGCCAAATAAATACACGGTACCTGTATTGTATTGTATGTCTTTAATTATATAGCGCCAAAAGTGTACTCAGCGCTTCACAAAGAATACAGTACAGGGAATTATAATAATGCAATAAGCGCAGCAAAATCAGACAGTAGGAAAGGAAATCCCTGCCCTGAAGAGCTTACAATCTAAGTGGTATGATGGGAGACTTACAGAGACAGCAGGTGAGGGAAGAAGTGCTGTAGATGGCAGTGCTTTGCCACAATGGGTGTGGGACAATAGCTATGAGTGCAGGCTATTGGGATACTTGATTTGTGGGGTGAGTTTTAAGGTTAGTCAGTAGTAAATCAGAAGGTTAACACCATGTACAGGGGAAGAGATGGCAGGGAGGCGTGGGTGAGATCAGGCGTGTATGTCTGGGTTCAGGCTTAGGCCGTGTCCATAGATGGACAGGCCGTGCTGAGCCGTGCGGACGCTCCTCGCTGAGCCCCTGCATCCTCAATGAGGATGCCTTGAGAGGGGGCTCGCGCGAGCGTCCGCAGGCGTGCGGAGGAGTTGGAGGTTTCAGCCGAGCGCCAAGCTGTTTTTCAGCGCGCTGTCGGCTGAAAACCTCCAATGAGAGTGGGGCTGCGTCAACGTCACGGCGCCGTGACGTCGGCGCCGTGACGTCGACATCAGTGCGTCGCGGGCAATTGGCCCAGCGACGTCACTGCCCCGCCTCCCTAAGTCTCCCCCCACCTCCGATCGCGGACGCTGGCTCGCCTGTATGGGCATGAAATCGCCCAGCTTCTGCAGGCGAGCCTCAGCGTCCGCGCGCCTCAGCACTGCTCCCCCCCTCTATGGCCCGGGCCTTAGGGGAGATCCCCAGCAGCAGGAAGGAGTAGATAGGTGTGAATAGAGGATTTGTGTGGGTGTTTTTTATTGAGGGGTAAAGAAGTTGTTGGGAGAGAGGTGTATTTATACTGAAATGCTCTAAATATTTCAAATGTAAATTTAAAAACATCCGCAGATCTATCAACAGCAAAAAAAAGCCATTATTCAAACATTCAATCATTTCTACTTTGTCAAACAGGAAAATAGCCAAGAGATACATTCACACTATGTTTTCTAACAGTTCCATTATTTAAAAAAAATTATGAAACCATCACTTGAAATATAATTGTTGTTATTGAAATATATCCTTACGGTAGAAAATGAAATTATTGGTACTGCTTGGCGATTTGTTTTTGTTAATGAACATACGGTGTATTTAGAAGCAAGCACTTATTTTTAGTTTTTCTTTGTCATTAAAAACATCATACAGTATTTATGCCTCACATTGGTGCGGCAGTAAATGTGCTTTCTCTGCAACTGGTTCAGAATCCTAATACTGTATGTGGTTATAACAGTCATACTAAACAATGTGTATTGCAGTACCCAAAAGTCAAAGGCAATTGGTGGATTGGACTAGTATCTGAAAACCCACATGGATATCAGAGGTACTCGATGCCTTTATACATATTTGTTTCCGTTTTACAGTGTATGTATGTGTGTGTATCTATGTGTGTTGGAATTGGTGTTTTTGTAGGGAAACAGGTACCAGATCTCTGAGCAATAATACATTAATTAATATCTAAACCACAATAAATAGCTCCTTTTTATATAAAGAAATGGGGTAGGAAAAGTATGTATCTATTCCCTCAGTTCTGAAGCGGTTAATCAACTCCCCATTAAAGAGGCAATCCAAGCATCTTAAAAAAAATATATATATATATATAAATACATATAGTTTTAATATATGCAGCCTTTAATTACTTTTATTGAAAATAATTAACTAAGCCAGCGGAGCGCAATATTTCCCGCAGCGCCCCCCTTCCTGCTTCCCTCCCTGCTCGCGCTCCCCCTCCCTTACCTCCTCTCCGGCGTCAAATAACGCCGCGGGGTCACGTGATGTCACGTTGCTATGCCATGGCAACGCGTCGCCGAAGAGAAGGTAAGTGAAGTTGCAGAGGCCTCACGCGATCCCCCGGCATTCATTTAAATGCCTTGGGGGAAGAGAACGGGACTTTTGCAACCACCGCGCCCCCCCTGAACAATCTTGCGCCCCCCATTTGCGCACCGCTGAACTAAGCTATCAATCGATTCGTTCTCCCGTGATCAATCAGCGAAATTCTGGTTCCCAGGGTTCACTAAATGGCTACCTTTCAGTTTCAAATTAATCATTCAGTGTAACTCAGCAGCTACAATGTATTCTTATATTACTAAAGTAACATTATCTACAGTTTGCAGCTCAAACAGCTGGGAATATTGGCAACAAATTATCACAAACAGGAAAGTGTTACAAAAATCTTGCACTGCTGGGGAGGTGTGTTAAAACCTGCTATAGAAATCAAAAGATGCTCAGTGTTTTAAGGCTCATTAAAAATGGCATTAGGAGTTGAATTTTAAAATAAAAAAATGTAGTAAGTATTATCTAATACTACAGTACTGATTTATTAAAAAAAAAAAAACACGTAAGATATTGCTTGGAGAGTCAATGGAGTTTGGGGCCTATCACAGTGTAAAGCAGAAAAATGTGTTCTTGTAACCTTTGAACCAGAAATGCTATTGTCTTGAAATGTACTTGATTTGATGAGAACTTGAACCTGTGTATGAGAGGATCTATTTTTGGTAACATTCAGTGCATAACTAATTTTATATGCCCCTTTTTCTAAAGCAACATGAAATGTAAAAAATACAACTTGCTAATTAGGTTACTTAAATGTAATTCACCTTTGTGAACCTCAAAGGATTTTGCTGCTTGAAAAACAGAGCAAAAATGCCAGCCCGTGATGCAGATATATCCGATTAGATTGTCTTTGACTGCGTATTTAGACTAAATACAGGCATACCCCGCATTAACGTACGCAATGGGACCGGAGCATGTATGTAAAGCGAAAATGTACTTAAAGTGAAGCACTACCTTTTCCCCACTTATCGAAGCATGTACAGTACTGCAATCATCATATACGTGCATAACTGATGTAAATAACACATGTGTAACTGGCTCTATAGTCTCCCCGCTTGCGCACAGCTTCGGTACAGGTAGGGAGCCGGTATTGCTTTTCAGGACATGCTTACTGGCGCATGCGCGAGCTGCCGTTTGCCTATTGGGCGATATGTCCTTACTCGCGAGTGTACTTAAAGTGAGTGTCCTTAAACCGGGGTATGCCTGTACTTCTAACGTTTCCTTAATGGCTCTTGCACTCACATGCAAAATGTTGATTTTAGTGGCAATTCAACAAAATGCTCATTTGTGTTTCTTGATAAGTGATATATGCGTTAATGCTATATAGTCTGAAACACCCGTTGTCGAACGGATAGACTTCAGTGATACAGTATACCCTCGTGTCTGTTTTCTAACTGTTCTGCCAACAAAGTCGCAATAACGTTTGTTAGCATGTAACATAAAGTTAGTCAGTAAGTTTTCCGGCTCTGACCTATGTACTCTGTGGCCTGTGTTGCATTATTCCGTGATGGTTCATGAGAGGGTTTCTTTGTAGACTATAGCTATGTATAGGGTGCCTGTACAGTCTCGGATTTTCAATAAACGTCCTGGTGTGCCTACAATTTTCTCAAAAATCGTTTAAATGTCCCGTTTTTTTACTTTTCCCTTTCACTTAAACCCGTAAACATGGACACTGCGTGTTTTTATGTGATCGATCATATCAAAGAGGAAACATTTAAAATATATTGGTAAACTCTAATTAAACGATTTATTAATATAAACCAAACCGTCATTTTGCTACACTCGAGAATTTGTGTTCTGTTAGGAAACTGAAATAAATCAATAATTAAGCATAAATGTGGATGCTATTAGACAAATACCATTATAATATTTATTTTTATATGATTTGTTGTATAAATAATGTTTGAATGTGTCCCAGTTTCTACTTTTGAAAATCTGGTCACCCTAGCAGTGTACAACAGTAAAAAGCATGTCACTTTTTTGGTGACTAAATTTATTGCATTTATTTTTCCCGCAGATGGAAAGACAATTCGCCAGTTTTATACACAAACTGGGAAACAGGACGAGATAGCACTGTGGATCTGAAAGACCCACAATGTGCCTACATTTCTTCAGAGACCGGTCAGTATAATAAGTTTGCAATAATGAAAGCTGAAAGCACCACACACTGTTCAGTAAAATACAATTATATTAATATCACATCTTACAAAACATTGAAAAATAGCCACGTTTCGGCCTGACGCAGGACCGTCAGCGGGGTTTTAATACAATACATAAGTACCTGTCATGTATAGCACACCCCACCAATACAAATCACAAGAAATTAAACAAACTACACAGAAACAGAACAAAATGGTGACCCAGACGTTCAAGTTGGTTGCTATATCACTATACAGGCATACTCCGGTTTAAGGACACTCACTTTAAGTACACTCGCGAGTAAGGACATATCGCCCAATAGGCAACCGGCAGCCCGCGCATGCGCCTGTCAGCACGTCCTGAACATCAATATTGGCTCCCTACCTGTACCGAAGCTGTGTGCAAGCGGGGACACTATAGAGGCTGTTACACATGCCTTATTTAAATCAGTTATGCACGTATATGACGATTGCAGTACAGTACATGCATCAATTAGTGGAAAAAAGGTAGTGCTTCACTTTAAGTACATTTTCGCTTTACATACATGCTCTGGACCCATTGCGTACGTTAATGCGGGGTATGCCTGTTAACATCTTACATAACTATTGTGACACTGATAACGTTCTTGCAGTACATCGGGCCGAAGCCAATGTGATATTTTTTTCGTATTTTTGACCTTTGGAGGATGGGATACTGGAACCTGTCCTTTAAAAAAAAAAAATTCTATAAACACAATTCACACTTTTTTTTAAAAGTATAATAAGCTACCTTGTCTAGTTCTATTGTAAAGTAATTCAGACCTTGATGTGTTTTCATTCAATCAATTATTATTCATGTTCCTGTGATTTTTGCATTGCTTTTTCTGTTACAACATTCATGAAATATTATGGTCCTTATTCATTATGCTGTGAAATTAACGGAGCTTCCTAAGCAATGGGAAGATGGTTTCACCGAATATTGAAAAGAGGGGGGGGAGCTTCAGTGAGAACTGCAAGGCATATTTTTAAAGTCTGTAAATTTGATGACAAATGTGCGGAAAAAAAGTTTTGTTAGCGAAGTGGAACTGACCCTTCAAAGATCACATTGCAGTCTTAGCACAAGGCAGTAACTAGTCAGAAATGCACAATTTCCTGCCCTAATACATTAATAATATACAGTATTTTATTTTTTTAGCGCAAGGTAATCTAGATTATGTAAACTTTACATAATAGTAAATAGTGAAAGGGTTATATCAGCAACCCGCCATTCTGACTCCCCCTCACCACATTTTCTTTAACAGAAGCCCACTATCCTCAGCTGCAGGGACCCCTCGGTTTCCCGAGATACGTATCAGTAAAGGTAATGGCGTAACTTCCTGGTGTTTAAATCTCCTGCGTCACATGGGCCAATAGGAAGCCTCAATGGATGACATTGCACCATCCTATTTGCCTTAATGATGCAGGAGATTTAATCCGCCATTGGGTTTCACCTGGAGTTCACTAAACGTCAGTAACAGTTAACAAACCAAGAGAAAGTACCAGCACTCTCTGTCTCACAGCTATAGATATAGGCGAATACCAGTGTAGGGAATGAATAATTTAATAACACTAATAATAAACTGAAAATATAGCAACAATAGCCAATACGCCAATGCAAGAATTAATATCACCATAGACAAAATCAAAAATGAAGGGGGTAGAGGGGAAAGAAGGAGAAGGGGAAAAGAACATGCATTGGCGTATTGGCTATTGTTGCTATATTTTCAGTTTATTATTAGTGTTATTAAATTATTCATTCCCTACACTGGTATTCGCCTATATCTATAGCTGTGAGACAGAGAGTGCTGGTACTATCTCTTGGTTTGTTAGTACTTCTGAAGGGAATTAGGGTCCCTTCCTATTCCGTGCACCCTGCAACCTTGCTGAGTCATTGTGTCAGAGTGCTGTCTATCACCCCCCCCTTTCTGTCAGTAACAGTTAGTACCGGAGCTGAACCGCTGAATTGTCAGCTGATGCAGGAGATCTGCCATTTTGTTTCCCCAAGCCAGGACTAAATGCCTATATCCTCACTAATAAGTATCTTGGGAACAAGGGGTTCCAAGTAGCTGTAAATAGTGTGGCTTAGCTCCAGGAACCAACAGGTTCCCATCCTATAAAAACAAAAAAAAATAAGGGCAGCTCTTGGGTGGCTACCTCCAGTCTTCAAGAGCTTCCAACAGGTCAAGAGCTTCAAAATATTGATTGAGCCACCTGTGCTGAAGCAGGGATATCCTGAAAACCTACCCTGATCCCTTGAGCACTGAAAATAATAACAATTAATTTAATAATTGTTTGTTCTTGTATAGCGCTGCTAAGTTTTTACGTAGCGATTTACAGAGACATTTTGCAGACACAGTCCTGTGGAGCTTACAATCTATGTTTTTGGTGCCTGACTTGCCCAAGGTCACAAGGAGCCGACACCGGGAATTGAACCAGGTTCCCCTGCTTCAAACTCAGTGCCGCGAACTGGTCAACAAATATATCACATCATATTTATTAGTAATTTGTATTAAAACAAGTATTTGTATCATGGAACAAGAACTGCACTTCTGTTTCACCCCCCCCTTTTCTTGCAGCCCTGCTTGTCAGCTTCTTAGTGCCAGCTGTATGTGTTTGGCTCTGTACACAAACACAGTGCTTGTGTGATAAATACAGTGCCATTTCCTCTCTCCTAGCAGCTTGCTGTATTAGAGACTAGCTGAGAGACCCGGCGTTGCCCGGGATGTAAATGCGTAATAGGTAGTATTATTTATAAATCGTGGAACAATAGGTGACTGTTTGTTGTAAAGGTTGGATAATAATATTGAAAAGAAAGATGGAAGAAAATGTAATACGATGTTGTATAAAAATGGTTTATTGTAACCACACCACAGTACAATGTATATTTTGGTGCCATAAGTGATGTAAAAATCTGAGTCGTGTGTCCTGCTAGGGTGTGAGGCGGCGGGTGGCGCGTGGGTTGTGAGTGCTGTGTGCGAGTGGGGGTCCTGCTAGGGTGTGAGGCGGCGGGTGGTGCGTGGGTTGTGAGTGCTGTCTGTGAGTGGGGGTCCTGCTAGGGTGTGAGGCGGCGGGTGGCGCGTGGGTTGTGAGTGCTGTCTGTGAGTGGGGGTCCTGCAAGGGTGTGAGGCGGCGGCGGCTGGCGCGTGGGTTGTGAGTGCTGTCTGTGAGTGGGGGGTCCTGCTAGGGTGTGAGGCGGTGGGTCAGTGATGTCGGTGCGTAGGGGCGGGAGGCAGCAGGTGTGTGTGGCGGCAGGTATGTGTCGAGTGTGGCGGGTGTCTGTTGAGTGCGTGCAGCGGCTGTGAGGCGGTGGGTGAAAGGCAGAGGCGGCCGGAGTAAGGGCGGGTGAAAGGCAGAGGCGGGGTGGGGAGGCGGTAAGGCGGGCATGAAGGCGAAGGGCGGCGGGAAGGGGAGGAGGGGGGCAAGGG
>WSYH01015788.1:0-13855 GCA_036426205.1 Ascaphus truei | reverse complement strand
TGACTGGAGTGTACGTTGACTGTATAGGCTTGCTGAGTGGACTGAGTGTGCGTTGACTGTGTTGTGGGGGTACGTGGGGGTCAAGTGTGTGGGTCTGGGGGGGTCAGTCCAGAGTGGTGTGGGCTCTTGGGGGGTTCAGTGTGTGTGGGGTCTGGGGGGGATAGGCAGTGTGTATTCCGCGATGTGACAGTTTGCTGTGTGTGAAGACGTGTGGTGTGACTGATACGTGTGGCGTGTGACCTGTAGGAGTTGCCGTTGACAGAATTTCGTGTGCTGGATAGTGTGCGTCTTGACCTGCATAGTGTGCGTGTGACTGAGAGTGCTGGCGAGGTGTGTGACTGAAGAGTGTGCGTGTGACTGAGTGTGTGCGTGTGACTGAGTGTGCGTGTACTGAGCTGTGCCGTGCTGAGCGTGGCGTGTGACTGAGCGTGTGCGTGTGCTGACCGAGCTGTGCGTTTGACTGGTGCGTGTGACTATACGTGTGACTGCGTGTGCGTCTGACTGTGAGTGTGACTGAGTGTCGTGTGACTGAGTGTGACTGAGCGTGTACGTGTTGACTGTGATTGTGCATGTGAGTGTGACTGAGTGTGTTGTGACTGAGTGTGCGTGTGACTGTGTGTGTGGGTGGTCTGGGGGGGTCAGTGTTTGGGGGTCCTGGGGGGTCAGTCAGAGTTGTGGGGCTCTGGGGGGTAGTGTGTTGGGGTCTGGGGGGGTACAGGCTAAGTGGTGAATTCCCCGCGTGTGACAGTGGTGCGTGTGACTGAAGTGGTGTGTGTGACTGATAGTGTGCGTGTGACTTATAGGTGCGTGACTGAGAGTGTGCGTGTGACTGAGAGTTGCGTGTGAACTGATGTGTGCGTGTGACCTGAAGTGTGCGTGTGACTGAGAGTGTGCTGCGGACTGAGAGTGTTCTCGTTGACTGAGAGTGTGGTGCGCGTGAGAGAGTGGCGCGTGACTGAGAGTGTGCGCTTACTGAAGAGTGTGCGCGTGCTAGCGTGTGGCGTGCTACGTTGACGTGTGCGTGTTTGTGACGTGTGCGTGCCGTCGTGACTGATTGTGCGTTGTGTACCTGTAGTGTGACTGAGTGTGGACCGTGTGACGTGTGATGTGCGTGTGTATGTGATGGCTGTGGGTGCTGAGTGTGGTGTGACTGTGGAGTGTGTGTGTGGTCTGGGGGGTCAGTGTGTGAGGGTCGGGGGCATCAGTTTGGTGGTGTGGTCTTGGTGGTCCAGTGTGTGTGGGGTCTGTGGGGGGTCAGGCAGTGTGTGTGGGGGTCTGGGGGGTCAGGCAGTGTGTGTGGGGTCTGGATGGGGGGGGGTCAGGCAGTTGTGGTGGTTGGGGGTCTGTTCAGTGTTGTGTGGGGTCGGGGGTTTCGTCAGTGTGTGTGGGGGTCTGGTGGGGTTCGCTCAGTGTGTGTGGGGTCTGGGGGGTTCAGTCATGTGTGTGGGGGTCTGGGGTGGTCAGTCATGTGTGTGGGGGTCTGGGGGTCAGTCATGTGTGTGGGGGTGTGGGGTGTCGTCATGTGTTGGGTCTGGGGGGGCATCAGTGTGTGTGGGTCTGGGGGTCAGTCAGTGGTGTTTGGGGTCTGGGGGGCGTTCACAGTGTGGTGGTGGTCTGGGGGTCGTCATGTTTGTGGGGGTCTGGGTGGCAGTCAGTGTTTGGTCGGGTTTCGTGTGTGTGGGTCTGGGGGTCGTCAGTGTGTGGCTGTCCTCATATTGCAGGGTCCTATTGAATTGGTGTACATACCTCTGCTGTTCCTTGCTTCCCCTAAGCACAGGTAGGGCTGGGAGATGCTGATTCCTGCAGTGCTTCACAGGGCAGTCTTTTGGCTCAGCTGGGCGCCAGCACTCTCCTCCGTGAAGCGCTTTCCTGGATCTGACGTCACACACGGGGGTTTTTGGGCCGCTCACGACAGTCAAAGTCGCGTACTGGTGGTGCTAGTATGAGGCTGAAACACTGGTAACCTTGTCCTACGCGTTTCGAAACGGAACGTTTCTTCTTCAGGGACAATATTGAGTGGATTCAGATAGAAGCTATATATCCCGCGATCGTGCCTCATTGGTTAAACCCTTATTTCTATTGTCCAATGGGAACCAGCGGGGCGGGTTTAAAGTTCCCGAACACATACGTCACTAGCTATGATTAACAAATGCAAAAAAACTCTGAACAAACTTTATTAACAAAAACACTGTTAACAGACGCAGTTGATGGGCTAAAAACAAAGAAAAAAGTGTTAATTACATAAAATAACACATAAAATCAATAATAATCATTGCCCTAGGACTAATAAATAGGTAGTGAGATTTAGGATATATAAAAGCATAAAGGTATTCGAAGGTGAACACGCAGAATAAAATTAATTAAAATGGTCAAAATGATTACAAATCTAGGCATATTTTCAAGTATAATAAATAAGACAATATGATATATATGTTTAGTTTAACTAAAAAAAGTTCCTTATGATAAATGATTAATACGAGACCAATATCTATGTCCTCGTTTAAAACCTCCTGGATTACAAGGTGTTTAATTTATGTATCCAGAAGGTTTCTTTTTGCCTGGATAATTCCTTAACCCTGTCCCCCCTCTCCTATTCTTTGAAGTTTAATTAATCCCTTTAAAAAGGAGGGTTGAGGGATCACTGTTATGGCATATCGCATAGTGTTTAGAGAGACTGTGTTTCATGAACCCCAGTTTAATGTTCCTCAAATGTTCTAAAATACGTACTTTTAGAGCACGTTTTTGTACGTCCCACATAGAAAAGACCACAGGGGCATTCTAATAATACACTACATGGTCATGTGTTACAAAGAATAAAATCATTAATATTAATAATGTATCACCATTTGGGCATTTAAAAAGTTTTTTTTATCGGAATGCATTGTGTTTGCAACAAGCCTCTCCCACATTTGAAATTCCCATTTGGTTTATTATTCAACCATTGCCTTTCCCCACTGGATTGTTCTTTTAATTTAATATCCCTAGGGATAGCATATTTTTTAAATTCTTAGCCTTCCTAATAAATTTTAGGGAATTTCGAAAGGTGGGTTGCCCAAAAACGGATCGTTTGAAGGATTGACCAATGTTTTTTTGTATAGTTTTCCTCAATCCTATCTGTCATTCATGAGTTTAAAATTTGTAATAAAAAGGATACATTGCACCTTGCCCTCATCTAAGGATTTTTTAGCTTTTTTTATCTCTTTTTATTAGCATGGATTTCCTATCTATTTTTCTTATTTTTCTTCCAGATCCCCTTTTCATTTAATTTTCCAGACGTATCCCCCTCCCGAATTTAGATGTTAATCTTTGGCCTGATCCTCAAATCTTCTACAGTGCTGCAGTTTTTCTTTAATCTTAATACTGCCACTGGGATGTTGGTATCCACGTTTTTTTTGTGGTTACTTGTGGCCATGAGAGGTTGTTAGAATCAACCTCCTTAAAATGGGTTTTTGTTACCACAGTCCCAATCTGGTGATTGCCTTAGATTAGATCTAGAAGTGTAATTTCGCTGATATTCTGTACATGGTAAAGGTCAGTTCCTGTCCGTTGTATTTAAGTATTGTATAAAAATGATTAACTGAACACTGGTCACCATCCCCAGATGCACTAGAATATCATCTATGAATCTACGCCACACAATGATGTTCGTTTTAAAGGGGTTTTGCATTATCGTTATAAATTTAAGTCCTCTTCCCATTTTCCCATATACGGTTTGCGAAACTGGGGGCAAATCTTGTACCCATCGCAGTTCCGCAAACCTGCAAGAAAAAGTCATCGAGAAACATAAATATTATTGCCTCAGGATTCTATCATGGATTGTATTACAAACTGACTATTTAGTGTGATGCAGGTGGCGTCATTCATCAAATATGATTGACCTGCATCTATACCTTCTGTATTGGGATATTTGTATATAAGGCCTGCACATCGCAGGTTAACCACCTGTAGGATTCTTTCCATACCACCCAC
The DNA here is from genome assembly GCA_036426205.1 of Ascaphus truei. Lineage (NCBI taxonomy): Eukaryota > Metazoa > Chordata > Amphibia > Anura > Ascaphidae > Ascaphus > Ascaphus truei. The sequence goes on along the minus strand of WSYH01015788.1, from coordinate 9,886 downwards.
CTTCCATCAGGTTCAACACTGAGTTGAGTCTCTCGGTAGGAGGAAGTTTTGCCACATGTGTTGTAAAAAGAAATCCACATATTGGGATAGGTTAGATGTTAAAACTATCAAATTCCCGAAGAATCGGTCTCCCTGGGGTTTGTTAAGCTCTTGTGTGTTTTTGGGAGGTGGTAGAAATCGCAATTTTTTTGGGGAACTACAGTATAAAAAGTCATATCTCCCTTTTTTCAAGGACATTATTTTTGAGGGCTTCCATCAAGGATTTCTTTTAAAAGGACTAAATTCCCTGGTGGGGTCCCCCACCCTTTTGTGAGGCGGTGTCGTTAGGAGTCTGAGGGCTTCACCCTCATAATCCTTCCTGTCTTGTAACACAACACCCCCCCCTATCTCCTACTGCCTGCTTATAATCAGGTTTCTTATTTTCTTTTAGGATTTAAGTGCAAGTGCTTCGTTCTTATTTAAATTTGTTTAAAAGCATTACTATTTTTTACAAATCATTGGTTAAAAGGTTAAAATCTTTGTTGACCATGTTAAAAAGGTGTCTATGTGGTGGCCTTTAGAATGTGCTGGGTAGAAGGTCACATTCCCCCTAAAGTGTGTATGTGTACAGGTTTGGGCCCCCTCACTTGCCTCGGGCTGAGTGGAGTCTAATTTATTATCTCAGCTATTGCTTTTTTGTGGCGTTGTTCTCTATCCAGTTAAATAAGTGCCTCTTCAGAGTAAGGTTACGTACAAACTTCTGAAGATCTGAATATAGCGAAAACCACTCAGACCACACGACCGGAATAGAAGTAGGCCTTCTATTTAATACTGTTTTTTTGGGCATCTCGTCAAGTAACTGTAGACAAATTAAAAATCCCATTTTGGGGAGTTTTTCTTGACATTTCGCAGTCTCTTTCTTTAAGTCTGGCCCCCCCTCGGGTCCCCCCGCCTGACAGAACCCTTTTTCTCCTTTCTTTTACCTCTGGTTTGTGTGTTACTTCCAGGTCTCCCCCCTTCTTTTTGGGGATCTATATGTCGTTTCTTGACGGAGTCTAAAAACCTGAGGGTGGGGGTGGGCCGGGGATCTCTGTCTAGACTTGTTTTAAAAACTCTTTATTAAATTCGACTCATATCTAACTTTCTCTTTGTCCATATTTAAAATTTGGAATGTAATTTTTTTACTTTATAATTAGGGTTTCTAAAGTGACCTCAATGTCTAGAGTGCGGGGATATCCTTGCTTGGGGTTAACCCCTTTTATCTTCATAGCCTTGTGGACATCCCTGCTCCTCTCATTCCAATTTTCCCCACCTCTTTGTTAGGTATAGGAGTAAAAATTTTTTAGCTGTTCATGTTTCTTAGTTGGGATTGAGAGGAATCTCTTTTATCCCCACCTTTTTGGTGCACTTTAACAGACCTGCTTCTTTCTCTGGGTCTTTACCAACCAATCACCTTTGTCCTATATGTTATCATCATCGGCCTTGTCTCTGAGAACTTTTCATGTTTCTTTTTCAATGATTTCTTTCTTCCCTCCGCATGTTCTAAGTTTTCGTGCGGAGGTCGTGCTCAAGCTCCAGCAGTCAAAATCGATCACCAGGGCTCAAGCACTTTTATAACGTCAAAATCTCTTTATCCTTGTTTTAATTCATTTGTAGTTCTTCATAGACAATAAGCTTCATTAAATGATACGGAACAATCATCCAGATCCTATTCCACTCTTTTATAAATGCTCATTATCTTACCGAAGGTGGGTGTTTTTTTTTCGAATCGCGGCCCCTAGGGACCCTATCACACTCCACATATTTTTTGAATAGTTCTTTTTTCAAGATGTTTTTTACTTCGGTAAGGAGTAATTTCCTAAAATTTAAAATTATTTTCAATGGACCCCCTCAATATTACCTTCACTCCCGCACTACACAATTATTTCCTCACTAAAAGTGAGTCAAATTATCATCACGTTTTTTTCTCCTGCATTCTACCAGGCTCCCACACCATAATTGAAGGGAGGGTGTTAACCACACAAAACAGGTGTAAAACCACAGGTGTAAGTGCAGCACCAACAGAGCAATACAAAGTGAACAAAAAGTAAGTACCGTCAAAACTAAAATCGTGACGTGATAAAGTGAAGGATAAAGTGAAATAAATAAATAAATAACTTAACCTAAATTGGAGCGTCTGCAGCTATGATGAAATGGGGGGGCTCAGGATCCCCCTGGAGCTAGCAAATGGATACAAAAAGACACAAGCGCACAACGCTCATAGTGCATTACAAGGTATTATTGACATATATAAATAAATGGTGAGTAATGTGCGTAACATCAAATGCAATAATCACGAGCAGTTTCGGGATATTTATACCCAACGCCTCCGTAGACAGAATAGATGTCCTTGCAGGAGTTGATGCTGCTTTCCTCGCTATTGCAGGGTTCCTATAAATTGGTGGGTACACCGCTGCTGTTCCTTGCTCCCCTAAGCACAGGTAGGCTGGGAGATGCTGATTCCTGCAGTGCTTCACAGGGCAGTCTTTTGGCATCAGCTGGGCGCCAGCACTCTCCTCCGTGTGAAGCGCTTCCTGATCGTGACGTCACCACGGGGGTTTTTTGGCGCCGCTCACAGTACAGTCAAAGTCGCGTACTGGGGTGCTAGTATGATGACTAGAACACTGGTAAACCTTGTCCTATACAACGCGTTTCGAAACGGCACGTTTCTTCTCAGAAGCAGACTATATTGAGTGGATTCAGATAGAAGCTATATATCCCGCGATCCGTGCCTCATTGGTTAAACCCTTAGTTCTATTGTCCAATTGGGAACCAGCGGGGGCGGGTTAAAGTCCCGACACATACGTCACTAGCTATGATTAACAAATGCAAAAAACTCTGAACAAATTTATTAACAAAACACTGTTAACCAGACGCAGTTTGATGGGCCTAAACAAGAAAAAGTGTTAATTACATATAAATACACATAAAAAAATCTAATAATCAGCCCTAGGGACCTAAATATAGGTAGTGAAGTTTAGGATATATAAGAAGCATAAAGGTATTCGGAATGTTGAACAGCAGAAAAAATGTAATTAAAATGGTAAAAAAATGATTACAAAACTAGAGGCATATTTAAAGTTAATAAAAGGACATAATATGATATATTGTTTAGTTTAACTTAAAAAAGTTATTTGATAAATGATTAATACAGAGACCAAATATCTATGTCCTCGTTTAAACCTCCTGGATACAAGGTGTTTAATTTAGTAAATCCAGAAGGTTTTCTTTGCCTGGATAATTCCTTAAAACCCTGTCCCCCCCTCTCCTATTCTTTGGAATATGTTTAATCCCTTTAAAAAGGAGGGTTGAGGGATCACGTTATTCGCTCATATAGCATAGTGTTTAGAGAGACGTGTTTCATGAACCCCAGTTTATGTTCCTCAAATGGTTCTAAAATACGTACTTTTAGAGCACGTTTTGGTACCTCCACACATAGAAAAGACCACAGGGGCATTCTAATAACACACCTACATGGTCAGTGTTACAAAGACTAAAATCATTAATATTAATAGTATCACCATTTGGGCATTTAAAAGTTTTTTATCAGGATGCATGTGTTTGCAAACAGAGCAGCTCCCCATTTGAAATTCCCATGTGGTTTATTATTCCAACCATTGCCTTTCCCCACTGGATTGTTCTTTTTAATTTTAACACTAGGGATAGCATATTTTTTTAAATTCTTAGCCTTCCTATAAATAAATTTAGGGAATTTCGAAAGGTGGGTGCCCAAAAACGGATCGTTTGAAAGTGACCAATGTTTTTGTATAGTTTTCTCTCAATCCTATCTGTCATTGATTTAAAATTTGTAATAAAGATACATTGCACTTGCCCTCATCTAAGGATTTTTTAAGCTTTTTTATCATTCTTTTTATTGAGCATGGATCTTCCTATCTAATTTTTCTTATATTTCATCCAGATCCCCTTTAAATTTTTCCATGGGAGGTATCCCCTCTTGCCAAGAATTTAGATTGTTACCATTCTTTGGCCTGATCCTCAATCTTCTCATGTGCTGCATTTTTCTTTAATCTATAATACTTGCGCCACTGGGGGTGTTGGATATCCACAACGTTTTTTTTGTGGTTCTTGTGGCCATGAGGATGTTGTTAGAATCAAACCGCCTTAACAATGGGTTTTTGTTTACCACAGCCCAGCTGTGATGCTTAGAGTTTAAGATCTAAGACGTGTATTTCGCTGATATTCTGTACATGGGTAAGGAATCAGGTTCTCCTGTCGTTGTTATTTAAGTATTGTTAAAAGATTACCTGAACACTGGTCACATCCGCAGATGCACAGAATATCATCTATATCTTCGCCACCAAATGATGTTCGTTTTTACAGGTGTTTGCAATTAAATCGTTTATAAACTGAGTCCTCTCCCATTTCCCATATACAGGTGCGAAACTGGTGGCAAATCTTGTACCTCCATCGCAGTCCGCAACCCTGCACCAAAAAGTATCTAAGAACATAAAATAAGTATATTGCCTGACTAGATGTATTCATGGATTGTATATACAACTGGACTATTTAGTGGGGATGCGGTGCGCATTCATCAAATTGATTCTGGACTGCATATATACCTTCTGTATGTGGGATATTTGTATATAAGAGCCTGCACATCGCAAGGTTAACCATCCTTAGGATCTCTTTCCATACACAAAAACCGTTCCATCAGGTTCCAACACCTGATTTTGAGTCTCTCAGAGGGGGAAGTTTTGGCCACTGGTGGTTGTAAAAAGAATCCACATCTTGGGATAGTTAAATGTTAAACCTATCAATTCCCGATATGATGGATCGTCCCCTGGCGTGTTGGTTAGCTCTTGTTGTTTATTTGGGAGGTGGTAAGAAACCCTCGCATTTTTGGGGAACTACAGTAGAAAAGTCATATTCCTTTTTTTCCAAGGACATTCATTTTTGAGGCTCATCAGGAGTTCCTTTTAAGGGACTAAGAATCCCTGGTGTGTGGGTCCCCACCAGTACTTTTGTAGGAGGCGTGTGTCTTTTAGGAGATCTGAGGCTTCACCCTCCTATCCTTCCTCGTCTTGTAAACAACACCCCCCCCCATATCGGCCATGCCTTAAATCAGTTCTTATTTTCTTTACAGGAATTTAACAGGTGCAATTGCCTGCGTTCTTATTTAAATTATGTTTTAAAAGCATACATTATTTTTTACACTCATTGGTTAAAAGGTTAAAATCTGTTTGACCATGTTAAAAAAGGTGTCTATGTGGTGGCCTTACATGTGCTGGGTAATAAATATAGACTCCACTCAGGCAGAGACAGTGAGGGCCCCACCACTGTACACTACACACGTTTTAGGGGAAATCGCCTTCTACCCCAGCGCATTCTTACAAGGCCCCCACTAACACCTTTTTTTAAACATGTGTCAACAAGAGATTTTAAAACCTTTTTAACCAATGATGTACAAAATGAATAATGCTTTTAAACATCATAATTTTAAATAGAAACACGTAAGGCAACTTTGCCATCTATCAATTCCAAAGAAGATAAGAACCTGATATAAAGGAACAGGCAGACTAAGGGGGTAGAAGGTGTTGTATGTTACAGACTATAGGAGGATTATGCTAGGGTGAAGCCCTCAGACTCCAAACGACACCGCCTCCTACAAAAGCACTGGTGGGGGACCCCACAGGAATTCTTATCCCCTTAAAAAGAACCACTTGATGAAGCTCCCCTCAAAAATAATGTCCTTGAAAAAGGAATATGACATTTTTATACGTAGTTTGCCCAAAAATTGGATGTTCTACAACGTCACTCCCCAACAAACAACACAAGAGCTTAACAACCCGCCAGGCAGACCGATCATCGGGAAATTGAATATTTGTTTAAAACATCTACCCTTTCCCAATATGGTGGATTCTTTTTACAACCACATGTGCTACAAAACTTCCTTCCTACCTGAGAGACTCAACTACAGGTGTACCTGAACTATGTAAGGTGTGTTATGGAAAGGACATCCTACAGGTGGTTTAACCTGCGATGTGCAGCCTTATAATACAAATATCCCACATAACAGAAGATATATATTCAGTCCAATCATATTTGATGAATGACGCCACCCTGCTCCACAAATATTCAGTTGTAATACAATCCCTCGAATACATTCCTGAGGCATAATTATTTTATGTTTCTCGATGACTTATTCTTGCAGGTTTGCGGAACTGCGATGGGTATACAAAGATTTGCCCCCAGTGTTCGCAATACCTGTATAATGGGAAATGGTGAAGAGGAAACTACTTTGATAACGATATATGCAAACCCTTTAAACGACATCATTTGTGGCGATGATTCATAATGAATATTCCTTGTCTCTGGATGGTTACCGATGTGGTTTCAAGTTAATCTTTTGTATACAATCTTAAATACCAACGTACGGACACCTGACCTTTACCCTGTCACGAAATATCACGCGCGTACACTCTTAGTCTGTAATCTTAAGTCACCACCAGAATGGACTGTGGTACACAAAAACCCAATTTTAAGGAGTTTGATATCCTAACAACCCCTCATGGCCACAAGTAACCACAAAAAAACTATGGATCTCACAACATCCCCAGTGGCCAGTATTCTAGATTAAAAGAAAAAGCGCAGCACTGTATGAAGATTTGAGATCCAGGCAAAGATTTAAACATCTAAATTCTTGGAGAGGGGATACCGTCTGGAAAATTAAAAGGGGGATCTGGAGAAATAAAGAATAGATCGGAAATCCTGCTAGATAAAAAGAGATAAAAAGCTAAGAAAATACTTAGATGAAGGCAAGTGCAATGTTCTTTTATTACAAATTTTAAACTCAATGACACGATTGATAAACACCTATAAACAAAAACATTGGTCAGTCCCTTTCAGAACGATCCGTTTTTGCACCCACCTTTCGAATTCCTAATTTATTTATAGAAGGCTAAGAATTTAAAAATAGTGGTCTATCCCCTAGTGATATTAATAAGAATTAAGAACAATCCATTGGGGAAGGCATGTTGAATATAAACCAACTGGTGAATTTCAAATTGGGGTGCTCTTTTTGCAACACCCTGCATCCTGATAATAAAACACTTTTAAATGCCAAATGGTGATCACTATTAATATCATGATTTTATTCTTGTAACACGACCATGGGTAGTGTATTTTATGAAGAGCCCTGTTGGTCTTTTCTATGTGGGACTACACAACCGTGCTCAAAAGAACGTATTTTAAGAACTTTTGAGGAACATTAAAACGGGGTCATGACAACACAGTCTCTCTAAACACTATGCGTTATAATGCCATACAGTGATCCCCTCAACCCCTCCGATTTTATACGATAACCATCATTTCCAAGAGAAATAGGAGAGTGGGGGGACAGGGTTAATGAATTATCAGCAAGAAACATTTGGATACATAATTAAACAACCTTGTATCCAGGAGGTTTTAAACGAGGACATAGATATTATGGTCTCTGTATTATCATTTAATCATAACTGAACTTTTTTTAAGTTGTAAACTAAACTAATATATCATATTAGTGTCCTTTTATTATACTTTAAAATATGCCTCTATGTTTTAATCATTTTTCTACCATTTTAATTACTTTTAATTCTGCTTGTCACCTTCCGAATAACCTTTATGCTTCTTATATATCCTAAACTTCACTACCCTATTATTTAGGTCCCTAGGGCAATGATCTTTTGATTTTAATGTGTGTAATTTATTTATGTATTACACTTTTTTTCTTTGTTTTTAGCCAGCAACTGCGGTCTTGGTTAAACAGTGTTTTTGTTAAATAAAATTGTTCAAGCATTTTTTGCATTGTTAATCATAGCGACGTGACTTATGTGTTCGGAACTTTAATAAACCCCGCCCCCGCTGTTCCCCAAATGTGACAATAGAACTAAGGGTTTTTAAAGAACCAAGAGCATACGATTCGCGGGAATAATATGCGTGTGCTAATCTTGAATCCAACCAATATTAGTACCCTGCAAGAAGAAACATTCCGTTTCGAAACCGTAGGACAAGGTTTACCAGTGTTTCAGCCTTCATACTAGCAACTCCAGATACGCGACTTTGACTGCTCTGGGATGCGGCGCCAAAAACCCCGTGTGCGCACTTCCGCAGTCTAGAAGCCGCTCACCGAAAGGCAGGAGAGTGCTGGCGCCCAGCGTGATGCCAAAAGACTGCCCTGCTGAAGCACTGCAGGAAACTCAGCATCTCCCAGCCTACCTGTGCTTATGGGAGCAGGAACAAGCAGCAGGTGTACACCATTTCAATAGAACCCTGCACATATCGATGACAGCGAAATCACTACCGGCAAGGACACCAAAATCAATATTTCTGACGTCTCCGAGGCGGTGGGTAAAAATCCCGAAACAACTGCCTCGTAATTATTGCATTTGATGTAACGCCGGTACTCACCTTTATTATATATGTCAATTGGGCCCCCCATTGTCTAAGGTCACTATGATCGTGTGATGTGCGCTTGTGTCCTTTTTTGTGATCCATTTTTGCTAGCTCCAGCGGGGGATCCTGCACCCCCCCATCTCCATCATAGCTGGCAGACGACTCAAATTTTAGGATTAAAGTTATTATAATTTATTTTCCACTAATATCCATTCACTTTAATCACAGATCCACGATTATAGTTTTTGCGCACTTACTACTATTATTTAGTTCACTTTGTATTGCTCCGATTTGTGCTGGCCTTACAACCTTTGGGTTTTAACCAAACCTGTTTTGTGTGGTTGAGCACCCTCCCTTCAATTATGTGTTGGAGCCCTGTAGAATGAAGCAGGAAAAAACACGTGATGAATAATTTTGTACTCACTGTTTAGTGGAGAATTAATAGTTGTGTGCGATTGAAAGGGTAAATATAAGGGGTCCATTGAAAAATTTTAAAAATTTTAGAGAAATTTTACTCCTTACCAGAATAAAAATACATCTTGGAACAAAAGAACTACTTCAAAAATATTTGGAGTTGATAGGGTTCCCTAGGGCCTGCGATTATCGAAAACACCCACCTTCGGAATAAGGATTAAATGAGCATTTTCATAAAAAGAGTGGAATAGGATATCCTGAGATTTGTTCCGTGTGACTGAGTGTGCGTGTGACTGAGCGTGCGTGTGACTGAGCGTATGCGTGTGACTGAGCGTATGCGTGTGACTGAGCGTGTGCGTTTGACTGTGCGTGTGACTATACGTGTGACTGCGTGTGCGTCTGACTGTGAGTGTGACTGAGTGTGCGTCTGACTGTGAGTGTGACTGAGTGTGCGTGTGACTGAGTGTGACTGAGTGTACGTGTGACTGTGAGTGTGCATGTGAGTGTGACTGAGTGTGCGTGTGACTGTGTGTGGGGGTCTGGGGGGGTCAGTGTGTGGGGGTCTGGGGGGGTCAGGCAGTGTGAATTCCGCGTGTGACAGTGTGCGTGTGACTGAGAGTGTGTGTGTGACTGATAGTGTGCGTGTGACTGAGAGTGTGCGTGTGACAGAGTGTGCGTGTGACTGATAGTGTGCGTGTGACTGATAGTGTGCGTGTGACTGATAGTGTGCGTGTGACTGATAGTGTGCGTGTGACTGAGAGTGTGCGTGTGACTGAGAGTGTGCGTGTGACTGAGTGTGCGTGTGACTGAGTGTGCGTGTGACTGAGCGTGCGTGTGACTGAGCGTGCGTGTGACTGAGCGTGTGCGTGTGACTGAGCGTGTGCGTTTGACTGTGCGTGTGACTATACGTGTGACTGCGTGTGCGTCTGACTGTGAGTGTGACTGAGTGTGCGTGTGACTGAGTGTGACTGAGTGTACGTGTGACTGTGAGTGTGCATGTGAGTGTGACTGAGTGTGTGTGACTGAGTGTGCGTGTGACTGTGTGTGGGGGTCTGGGGGGGTC
>WSYH01015787.1:0-13855 GCA_036426205.1 Ascaphus truei | reverse complement strand
CGCATGCGCGACTTGAAGCGCAATGGCGGCGCCCTGCTCTGCGGCCGCCTGGACCTTAGAGACGCGATCGCGGCCTTAGCAACGGCCCGATCGTGTCCCCGGCAACCGGCCGCAGGCAGGAGAAGCCGCGCTGCTCCCTGCTCCAGCCCCCACCCTTGGAAGCAGCCGTCAGGTCATTCGGCACCCGCGCTCGAGCTGCTCCAGGGGAGGGGGGTCTCAAGGAGCTGCTGGAGACCAGGGTTACATGTAGAAAGACACTACCCACCCGTGCTGCCCCAATGGGTCATCACAAGTGCTCTGGCCCATGGATTTAGTCTGCATGGACTTTCTGTGTATAGAACCTGATTCCAGCGGCATCGGCAATGTGCTGGTAGTGACCGATCACTACACCCGCTACTCTCAAGCATTTCCAACAAAAGACCAAAGGGCTGTCACCGTAGCCCAGGTACTGTGGGAGAAGTATTTTGTGCACAGCGGACTGCCGAACCGGATGCACTCAGACCAGGGAAGAGTCTTTGAGAGCAAACTCATCAAAGAACTGTTAACAATGTTGATATTCAGAAGTCCAAACCTACCCCTTAACTCCTGAGGGGGGGATGCTCTTCCTGAAAGAATCAATCGCACCTTATTGGACATGTTAATAACATTGAGTGGCTCCAAAAAGGGAGAATGGAGCAAGCATGTCGAAGCAATGGTGCATGCCTACAATTGCACTCGGCACGAATCTACGGGGTATACACCATACTTTATGCTGTTCGGCCGAGAGGCACGACACCCTTAGACGAATGTCGACAGGCAATCTACTGATGGGGTACCCAATGTGGCTCACTACCGCTATGTGAGACGACTCCAAGACACCTTGCATCGTGCATACCAGCTTGCGGAAAAGGCTACGGCTCAGTTGAATGCTAATAACAAGAGGAGATACGACCATAAAGTCTGCTATCGGGAGCTTCGGCCTGGAGACACCTTTCTCCTGCTCAATTTAGGGATCCCGGCAAGCACAAGCTGGACGATCGATAGAGAGAAGGACACTTTGAAGTAGAGTCCCAGATGCTGGGCCTCCCTGTGTATCACATACGGGAAACAAGGCAGGGTACATTTATTGCATCGAAACCATTTGTTGCCCATACCCCAAGTGGGCGAGGATGACTCAGAACCAGAGACTGTAACAAATAACTCTGAGCCTGAAGAATCTACAGAAACTCCTGTTCCTATAATTAACAAAGATCAAGATCCTTTGGAGGGAACCTCCACCGAGTTCACTAGCGATTGGTGGGCACCTCCCGAGGGAGCGCCGGGTAAGGGGCCTGAATCCCCCAAACTTTCACCAGCGTCTTCAGCTAGTCGCCCTCTCAATCCCAGAAGACCTAGTTTTGTGCCTAATAGAGACTTTGTTCTGTCCGATTCACCTTTTGCACAAGAAATGGGGCCTCAAGTCCCTGAACACCTTGTTTCTGAAGAAGCCACAGAGACTGAGACCGAGACTCGTCAGAGTCAAAGATTGACGCGTCCACCTAAATGAGTCTTAGCCGCCGGCTAAAGCTAATCTGGCCTCCATGATTAACATGTTTACCGAGCTGTATAATATTGTTTAAGTTGAGTGATAAATTGTACAATAAGTTATGTTCTGCATTTTTCATTATATAAATTATGTATGACGCTGTTCCCAAGCGGGGACGTTGGATGTTTCATCAGAGGGAGGCTATAGCCAGGTCCCCTCCGGTCCCCCGAGGTTGCGCCTTTCCCCCTCCTTACCTCCACTGCTGTAGGGGGTTAGTGTGTGTGGTGACCAGTTCGCCGGAAGCTCCGGTGACTATCTCTGCAGGTCACCGCCATCTTGTGCACGGTCACGCTTGTGAAGTATTTGCGGGAGTTGCGATGACCTATAGACAGCTCTCGCATGTGTAGGAGGACCCGTGGCAGCCATTAATAAGTGACGCATATGCAGTGTACTAAGCGCATGTGGCGGTCCATAGAGGTAGGCTCTGCGGGGACTACAAGCCCCATAGTGCTTAGGGGCAGATAGCCCATGTGATGCCAGGGAGCCAATCAAGTGGCTAGGTCTCCTGGGACAGGATATACATATTGTGCGCTGACAGAGGAAGTAGTCAGTCTGTGCCAGGAGAGGATAGGGGAAGGAGGTGTGTGTGCAGGAGTCTGTGACCCGCTGCACTAGGCCAGAGACCCCCCCACCCCCAGCTAGGCCCCATTCATTTATATAGTTTGTGGCTGCTACAGGGACAGGCCCTTAGATAGGAACACTGCCCCTTTAGTATTGATTAGGTTGAGCAACACAGCTGCTATGCTGAGCAGCCTGACGAGCGGTCTGGGACCAGACCTATTCGGAAGGACAAAGAGACTGTCTTCAAGGTGGAATCACCCCAAAAAGGACAGCAACCCACGCGGAGACCAAGACGTCGCGGAGGCTATCGCTGGATCAGCGGATCCCTTGCTAGTTCATCTGCACGCCCGGGTGCTGGAGCACCCGGCAGGTACCTTTATTAAAGTGCACCAACCAAAGTACACACACTTAGTGGCAGCGCTGACCACAGGACAAGGGTGGGGGTTATATTGTGAACACTACAAGGGTAGAGTGTCCAAGGGCCTCACACAGAACTGTGGACACGGTGTAGGGTACACGGTGGAGGGTTACGGCCTTGCATGGTGCGTGGGTAGTTGTATCTATAGTACGTATCAGTATAGAGTGTTAAGAGTGTTTAGTTGGCCGTAAAGGTTACTGTTATATCATACGTTGTGTGGTTGTGTATTGAATTGTGTCCTGTGAGGGGCTCCTTCCACTCCATTGGGATCCCTCTCAGGTGGAGGCACTGCACTGGTATTTGTAAGTATATCACCCCAGGCTTCCAGTGGCGGAGGTTTAGGCTCCTGCGAGTCAACAGGTATAGAACAGCATCAGTAGCTTCGGTGTTCAGGGGGAAACAGGGCTACATACATAGACCACCGCGATACTAACGGGGTCGCGAGAAAAAAAAATGGCCGCCGCGCTTTAGCGCATATTCATCCCGCGGGACAGGAGATGGGAGAGGGCATGTCCCTCCGCTCCCCGCTTCCCCCGTCCACCGCGGGACAGCCCGCGGGGCAGGAGATGGGAGCGGGGATGTTCCCTCCTGTCCCGCTTCCCTGTCACCGCGGGAAAAATGGCAGGAACATCCACTCCTCAAGAGACGACGGCGCATGCGCATGCGCACGCGCACCGGCGAACGTGAGGGGTGCCTGCAAAGGTGCTGCTTTTGGAGACAGGTAAGCAGTCTCGGAAAGACCGCTAACCCCCCCCCCCCGCCGCAGCAAAGGGCCTCGCGTTGGGGTAAGTGTTGTGAGTGTGTGTAAGTGTCTGAGTTGTGTGTGTAAGTAAGTGTAAGAGCCGGAGCGGGAGGTGGGAGGTTGACAGGGAGGGGGGGGGCGTGGCTTGAGCGGAGGGACCCGCTACTCTCCCCCCTCCCTCCCGGACTGCAGGAGGGAGCTGCTACTCTCCCCCCTCCCGCGACTGCAGAGGGGAGTGCATTCTCCCCCCCTCCCCGGACTGCAGGAGGGAGCTGCTACTCTCCCCCAATTCCACTGCGCTGCAGGAGGGACCCGCTACTCTCCCCCCCTCCCTCCAAGGACTCGGGGTGGAGCACCATACATACACACATACACACACACAAGGCACTCTACGCACTCATACACACACACGCACGCACACACATGCAGGCACTACGCACTCACACACACACACACAGACAGGCACGCACTACAACACACAGACCAGCTAAACCCCACCCGCCGCAGTACAGGGCCCGCCGTAGCCGCAGACGCAGGGCCCCGCCACCCCCCAACCCCCACAGCACAATGACTTCCCACCCCCTTAACTTTGTGAAACAAAAAGTCACAAGACGTTGTACAGGCAAAAATACATCTGTTAAAGGGCAGTTGTTTGTTTATTTCGATATAATAATTGTGTGCAGTGTGCAGTGGTGTGTGCAGTTGTGTGCAGTGTGTCAGGTGTGCAGTGTGAGCAATGAGGGGTGTGTGCAGTGTTACAGTGTGGTGTGCAGTGTGTCAGTGTGTTCAGTGTGTGCAGTGTGAGCAATGAGCAGTGTAGTGGTCAGTGTCGTCAGTGTGTGTGCAGTGGCATGTGAGCAATGAGCAGTGTGTGTGTGTGATCGGTGAATGAGCAGTAGTGTGTGCAGTTGTGCAGCAATGAGCAGTGTGTGTGCGTGTGTCAGTGTGTTGCAGTGTGAGCAATGAGCAGTGTTGTGTGCATGTGTGCTGTCAGTGTGTGCAGTGTGAGCCATGAGCAGTGTGGTTGCAGTTGAGTGCTGTGAGTGTGCAGGGTAGTGTGAAGTGTGGTGATGTGTGTGGCAGTGGTCAGTGTGTGTGCAGTGTGAGCAAATGAAGGCAGTGTGGTGTAGTGGTGTGTGCAGTGTGCAGTGGATCGTGTGAGAGCAGTGTCGGTGTGTGTGTGAGTGTGTCAGTGTTGCAGTGTGAGCATAGAGCAGGTGGCGGCTGCGTGTGCAGTGTGTGTGCCGAGTGTTGTTGTCAGTTGTGAGCAATGAGCAGTGTGTGTGCAGTGAGTGTGCAGTGTGCGGTGTGTGCAGTTGTGTGCGTGTGTCGTGTGCAGTGTGAGAGAGCAGTGGTGTGCAGCCTAGTGTGTGTGCAGTGTTGCAGTGTGCTGTGTGCAGTGTGTTTGTGCAGTGTGTGCAGTGTGTAGTGTGTGCAGTGTGAGCAATGAGCAGTGGTGTGTGCAGTGGGCAGTGGCTGTGTGTGCAGTGTGCAGTGTGTGTTGCAGCTGTTCAGTGTGACAATGAGCAGTGTGTGTGCCGCAGGTGTCGCAGTGGTGAGTGTGCAGTGTGTGCAGTGCTGGTGGCAGTGTGGTGCAGGTGTGCAGTTGGTAGGGTGAGACTGGCAGGTCCGTGGTGTGCAGTGTGCAGTGGTGTGAAGTGTGCAGTGTCGTGTGCAGCTGGTCAGGTGGAGCAACATGAAGTGTGGGTGCAGTGTGCAGTGGTGTTGACAGTAGTTGGCAAGTGTGAGCAATGGAGCAGTGTCGTGGTGCAGTGAGTGGTGCCTAGTGGTGCAGTGTGCAAAAAAAAATGTAAAAAATTTTTTTTCTTTTGTTTACACGGGAGCCACGGGGAAACGCGTTTTATAACGAATCGCGGTGATAACGAGGCGCGTATATAACGGGGTTTAGCTGTATTATATATATATATATATATATGTAGAGCAAAAAGAGGGGGGAAAAAGAGAAAAGGCGCCCGATCCATGTGTAAAATCCAAATACAACATTTTAATAAAAAATGACAAGACAAATGCACACTCACAATTTGTCAATGCAATATAAGCAATATATGGGTAAACCCATGCGCCAACATATGTCTGCTCGCCGACCGCTTGCTTCGTTATGTCAGACCTCACTGCTGCGGTGTGTCACGATGAATCGTCCCTCTGGCAACTCAGATGAACAGCCTGTGGGTCCTGGCAGGTTGTGTTGGGTATTGCGTGCGGCTCAGGGAATGTCTTCCCCTTTCTGGCAAAAGACGTATGAGCTAGTCAACCACCGTAGTTCCGAAAAACCACGTGCCCTATGCGTTTCTTCCGGTAACGGATTTCATCAGGGGATAACGTGTATTCTCATTGGGCTGCTATTTAAGAGTGTTTCTGTCCAATTGCAGCTGAGAATGAAATACGCCCAATTTTACCATGGATTAGGTCAAAAGTGCTAACAGTAATTGATTATAATACGAACTAAATGCTAGATAACAACTTATAGACTGTGCATAATATAATAATACAGAAAGAAAGATGAAACTATATCAGAAAATATAGATACATGTTAGTTGTAAATATTGATATACATAACTGTAATTATATAGACAGTGCCCTATTGTTTTTAGATAGCTAGGTCCCTCTCACTCCACACACACCTTGTGTAGAGCACTGTTTATACTGTGGGCTCTCCATTCATTTTTATTCACACTGATACACATACACACTCTTTCTTCACTTGCTTTCAGTTACCCTTTGACACCTCCAGCCAAAAATCTCATCCACACCGGGGGAAGGACCAGCACAGATAACATTCCAAGAGACACTGTTTTTAAGTTATCCTTGCTTCATTCATTGTAACATCGCCGGAAGAAGAGATCAGTGTATCTCGAAAGTTCGCACAAATAAAAGCATTTCGTTAGCCACAGAACGGTATCATCTATTTATTTTTTGATTACTGTATATATATATATATATATATATATATATGTATGTATATACAGTATAGCACGTTGTATGGTAGTAATGAATTCTCACATAATCCAGACATATGTACCGTAAATGCATACTGTATATCACTGTCCCACATTTGTTGTAATCAATGGATACAGTTTGTACTGTAGTTATCCTCAGCAGTGTTTCAGACTGTCAATTGAAAGGTAAACCTTGTAACAAGAAAGATGTCACTATATGTATACACAGTCAAGGATCTTCTATATCTTTGGAGAAATACTGCTACAAATATGTATAGTGGTCTAATAGTGCATATGGCTAAATTAACCCCTTAATTGATGGCCAAAATTAGTCCTATGTAGCTGCTCATATGGACAACACAATATTCCCATGACTGATAGCACACTTAAAACACACACCATGGGGCCTATGCAGTAAAGTCCAATAGAAATTATCGGCATGGTTTTGAACTCGACATGTTTTTGCCGAGTTGCTCTGACGGTATGCAGAAAGGCCAGAATACCAGTGAGAGCAACATTTCCAAACATGACGAGTTGTACCTGCTGCCACCCTGCGAAAAATTAGCTGGAAATAAAAATATTTTTTCATTTACATTTTATTACTAGTGTAGATGAGCAGGGGGTCTCCGGAGCAGAGCTGCATTGGTTTCCTATGCATTTAAATGTCCCGGTCACGTAATCGGGACATTTACAAGGTGGGGATACCGGCACCACATAACGGGGCCTGTATTTTGGGAAGTAGGGGGTCCCTGGACCTGAAAATAACGCGATTCAGCTCCGGAGACCCCCTGCTCATCTACACTATTAATAAAATAGAAATTTAAAAATATTTAGTAAGCACAATAAACAACCCACCACTTGTACCCCTCCATAAAACCATGATTTATTTTGTTACACACAAGATTAATACCCCAGTCCAGCAGGGGTCCCCGCTGGTAACCCCTTGATAAAGTGCCTACAAGCACGAAACGGAATTGGAACTGGCTAGGGAAATTTGCCTTGGTATAGTAATCTCTTAATTGGTAGTGGACATATTTTTCCATGACTTTGGATAGTATTGGGAGAAGAGAGATTGGCCTGTAGTTTGAGACAGTGTTTTTGTCCCCACTTTTGAAGATTGGGACATTGATTGGGACTGTTGATTATGCTATCCTGCTTAAACTCC
Organism: Ascaphus truei; assembly: GCA_036426205.1. NCBI lineage: Eukaryota > Metazoa > Chordata > Amphibia > Anura > Ascaphidae > Ascaphus > Ascaphus truei. Next base: position 6,448 of record WSYH01015787.1, on the reverse strand, counting down.
AGAGCTCTGGAATAGGGAAGCATGCTTTAAACTGGTTTCAGTCCTACCTATAAGGTAGATCCCAACACGTGTCCTTCTCAAGCTCTAACTCCAACCCCCTGGATATCACCTGTGGTGTCCCGCAAGGCTCTGTTCTGGGGCCCCTACTCTTCTCAGTGTTCATCAATGATCTTCCCACAGCTTGTAAGGAAGCTTCAATACACATGTACTGTATGCAGATGACACAATCCTATATGCACACAGCCATAGCCTCTCCGACCTTGAACACATACTTCAGTCTGACTTTTTGAGACTCGAAAACTGGATTTCCCAAAGCAACCTGTTTTTAAACACTGACAAGACTGTAACAATGGTATTTGGGACCAAGACTAAATTTTTAAAGCTTTCAGTGACTTGGCTCCAGATCAGAACCAACGCTAACACCACCCTAACTCCTCTAATAGTTTTAAATACCTGGGCATATGGTTTGACTCCCACTTAACATTCGGGATGCACATTGATACCCTGATATCCAAAACCTATGCCAAACTAGGTGTACTTTACAGGAACAAATCCTCTCTAAGTCTGCTGGTCAGATAGCGTATCGCACAGCAGATGCTAATGCCAATTATCAACCATGGGGACATAGTATATGGCTCAGAACCCCAAACCCACCTTAGCAAACTTGACACCCTCTACAATTCAATATGCCGTTTTGTTCTCCAATGCAACTACAACACACATCACTGCGAAATGCTCAAAGAACTAGATTGGTCATCATTTGAGTCTAGGCGCAAAGTTAATCTTTCCTGTCTTGCCTTCAAATACTTTCTGGGCAAGCTACCCAGCTATCTAAACAAGCTCCTCACCCCTACCACATGCAGCACTTATCTGAGATCTGACTCCAAAAGCTGTTCATTGTCCCAAGGCTCAACAAAGAAGCCGGCCATTCCTCCTTCTCTTTCCGTGCACCCCAAAACTGGAACATGGACTTAAAAATCTATAGTTCCAGCACACACACAGTCAAAAAAAGGGGGGAAGGGAGTCTGCCAAAATGATTTAATAAGCAAAAAACACAAATCAAACGATATGCGAGTGCAGAACACAACCAAAAACACAACAAAAGCAATGCGGGAGAAAAACAAGGAAAGGGAGGGAGGGAAGGGAAGGGAAAAGGTAAAAAGTACAGGGGGAGGGGGCGGCAATGTTTCGGGGTAAAAAATACCTTCTTCAGACCCGTTCTCACGAGTCACAAAAGTGCCTAATGGTACTTCCCTAACCCTGTACAGTTCACCCTATGGAAAAAGCACCAAAGCAACGAGCAATAGGATAAAGCTCTGTTATGATACCAAGAGTATGGAGAATGTAAAGGAGAAGAGGGTGCTCCACGGTATTAAAGGCTGCAGAAAGGTCGAGTAATATAAACAAAGTGTAATGACAAGTCTTTTGCAGCAGATGTCACTAGTTATTTTAGTGAGGGCTGTTTCAGTGGAGTGTGAAGGGTAGAAGCTAGATTCTTGAGGATTTAGGAGAGAATAGGCGGTGAGAATACAAGCCGATCAAAGAGTTTAGAGTCAAAAGGGAGACAGGGCAGTATTTAGAGAGACAGGTATGGTCAAGTTTGTTTCTGATTAAGGGTATCATTTTTGCATGCTTGCAGAATTTGGGCTGAGCATTATTTGGCAGTTACTTGGGGTTACTGTTTTTATTTATTTTGCACTTAACTACGTGCCCCAGCCTGCTTCTTGGGGTGTGGTGTTACTCGGGTTGTTGCAGTGTTGTTTTCCCTCTGCAATTCCTGATGATGTCACACCCTTTCCTGGTTGCTGGGATTCAGACAGTCAATAAATAATAATGTATGATGATTATATTTTTTGCCCTGATGATGGTTCAATTATGAACATTGGAATTATGCTCCTTTAAATTTCTCATAATAAGGTATATATTTTTTAGGGCCCAGTCTGTACATCCTATTTTGTAAAGTTACTATCGTGAGTTAGTGTACGATTTTTTTTTTACAGCTGTAGGCACCATATAGTATGGTTTAGTTTTTTTTTCATTTCAATTCATTATTTAAGTCATGTTTAGTGCTTTGTCTTGTTTTGTTGTCTTTGGACTTCTAGCACCATGTTAGAGAATACGGATTAGAACTGTCTATAGGTCTGAATTGAATGGCGTGGTATTTTTTTTCTCACCAGGCTGCCTGAGCCCACTCCTAACAAAACAGTAATTGTTCAGAGAGCATGTAACCTATCCCTTTTACCGTATGTATGTTTGTATGTCTTTATATAGCGCCATTAATGTACATAGCGCTTCACAGCAGTAATACACATGACAATCATATAAATAACAAATAATATAAATAACACATAAAGGGGAGAAGTGTTTCAGACATAAAAGTAACATTTAGGAAGAGGAGTCCATGCTCCGAAGAGCTTACAATCTAATTGGTTGGTAGGAAGAACATACAGAGACAGTAGGAGGGTGTTCTGGTAAAAGCGTCTGCAGGGAGCCAAGGTTTATGTATGAGGTGTTAATTATCAGCCATGGAGCTACTCATATGCTTCCTTAAGCAGTTGTGTTTTGAGGTGGGTCTTAAAGGTTGATAGAGAGGATGCTAGTCGGGTATTGAGGGGAAGGGCATGTCAGAGGTACGGGGCAGTCAGAGGTTTAAGGCGGGAGATAGCTTTAGATACAAAAGGGGGTAGAGAGAAGACATTCTTGAGCAGAACTTAGGAGACGGGATGGTGCATAGCGAGAAATTGGGGCTGAGATGTAAGGAGGAGCAGAAGAGTGTAAATCTTTAAAACAGAGGAGGAGAATTGAGTGTATGATATGGGATTTGCAAGGAAGCCAGGAGAGAGATTTCAGCAGGGGAGACGCTGAGACAGATTTCGGAAATAGTAAAGTGATTCTACAGTACAGGACACTGCTCCTCCCCCACCCCCTCACAAACACTATTCCATTCCTACACTCTTTTGCAAGGTCCATTATAACTCCCATAACTGTATTTCTGCCACAGAAGAAAATTAAAGTAAGTGGTGGGAGGTACAGTCTAGAGCAAAGTGGAGGTGGGGGGGAAGGAGGATACAGAGTTGTTAGAGGAGGGGGAAAAAGATGGGTTCTTATACAGGAAGTGACCAATGAGGCAGGAGGCGGAGCGGAGGAGCAGCCCCAGCGGAGGCAGGGATAGGCTGCAGGAAGACAAGGGCTCATTGCAATCTTGACTCGCAGCTGGGGCTCGTTGGGTGATGTCACGCGTGTATGCCGCGAGCAGCGGAGGCGCGGCCGAGGTGGCGGAGCTAAGGTCCGTGACCTGGTAGAGGAGCGGGTGTGCGCGCGCTCTGTAAACAGAGCGGGTGTGCGTGCACCAGCTGGGGGAGGATCTGTGGCAGCAGCCGCTGCAGTACTGGTATGTAGAGAGGAGGGACAGTGCCGCAAGGGACGCAATCCCCGAATCCTCACAGTCTAATACCTTTCCCCTGGTTTTCCTTCCCAAGTCTCTCATCCCCACTATTCTCAGAAACTGCATACACTGATACACATAAAGATACCTTCAAAACAAGCAATTTGCTATTTTTTATGTCAAGCAAATGGCTGTGTTTCCTGAGTCTGCTAGAATCCAAATGTATCAGAGCCAAAATACTAATTATATGCTACATTGATTGATTGCTAAAAAGATTATTTACTTAAAAATTGCTGGGTATATATCTATACAGACCGAATGAGTAATGCAGTCTTTTTGTTATACTCTTTGAACTATTCTGGCAGCGTAGGCCATAAAGGCTGTTGCTAATACTTTCTTACTTAGTAATCACTAATTAGCAATTGTTCTACATTTCCTACACATTCAATGATATATATGCTTAGTCTTGAAAATGAATTGGATTTTGTTTAGGACCACTTACTGAGATAAATATATTTGTTAATCTGAGAGAGTTGAGTAAGTACCCATGCTGTATATTTTTAAGAAACTTATTATAGGCTATAGAGAAAATAGATGTAACCAACAATTAGAGGTGTCATACTACCTACAGTATATTTTCCTTTGTTTTTTTTTCCCCACACGTTATGGGACCAACATTTGCATTTTGAATGGGGATAGAGAAACATGTGTAACGTGGTTAGTCCACCCTGCCTCTCTTTCCCCCTGTCACATAAGTCCTTAGCAGTCTAGGCAGTCCTGTGGGTAATTGACCCCTCCCCCCTCATGCTCCTCCCTGTGTGACAGTAAAGGTGATGGTGACTCATGGTCTGTGTGTAGCCTATCAGGGGCAGATATCGAGCCCTCCCCTTCTGGATCCTCAGGGGGGTAGTGCCAAAGTTAGTAGTGCTCTCCCACCCTTCCAAGAGAGTGGAAGTGCGTGGCCTGTCTCCTCCTTGTGGGAGAGAGAGGCCAGCCAGGCCCTCATGGCTGGCTGGCTCAGAAACATCTAAGGCTCCACATTAGACGAGCCAGCACCATCCAGAGGCCTGTGATCCTCTGAGCCCTTGCATCTGCTGTATCCCCATCTACTACAGTGACTGCAAATAAAGTCCTTGTTCCTTTTTACACCTGCCTGGATTCTAATCAGTGAGCATGGGTGTATGAGAGTTGCTTCAGAGGGGACTGCCTCTAAGATTCTTGGAGCCTACTGAAGCTGGAGGCGCTGAATACCGGACACCGAACATCAGATGACACCTGAAGCCTGTCCTGGTCTCCAATACAACGCAGACAGCTCAGCTCTCTTGAAACCTCACAGGTATACCGCACCATAACACCTTGTAGCTGAAGCAGTATCGCCCAGAGGGTGGGGGTACATGTGCTACACATGTATTAATACTTATTCAAAAGGAGTCACTCCATGGGTTATGGGTTATTTGTAAGTTTAAAAGTTTACAAAACAGCCTCAAGCCTGGGGGTGTTGCTATGTTCATCTTTAACTCACATGAACTATAAGCATAAGATATTACCTGGCCTCAGTTATTTGAAGTTTAGGGTGCTTGAGTTGCAGCTAAAATTCGGGGGACCAGAGAACATGGAATCCCCTTTTAGAGGGTGTAAGAGAGAGTGTGAGATAGATAATGACAAAGAGAAGGAAAGATGTTTTTAGTGCATCAATAACAGTTACAATTTTCTACCAAGTAAAAAAATCTGTATTCTTTCAAATTGGATTTTATGGGGGGGATAACTACCACAAGTGCTTTTTGGGGCCTAATCTAAAACAATTGGTAACTACTGCTGTAATCCATGGCCTGATCCTCCTTTTTTCATGACTACTGTAACCTTATAGAGTATTTGGTGTCCTTCTTGCCTCACAACTCTCTAACACAGGGGTGCACAAACTGGGGGGGTGCGGCACTTAGGACCGCAATATAGTGGGGCACGCACCCGGCACTTATAGTTGGCTGTGGATAGCCAGCCATCCTATACTAGGGCCGTGTGCGTGGACGGCAGTGAGCGTGGAGTCGGCCGATGGGGGAAGATTGAGAAAAGTATGTTTTCGCGTCGCTACCGCCGCTGTAATACATGTGTGTGTATGTATGTATGTATGTTTTTGTGTGTGTGCGCACAATGTTAATAAATGATTTATTCTTACACAGCTTCGGGTGACGTGTCGTCGTGACAATGCGGAGTCAAATGGCAATGCGTTGCCATGGCAATGCTACGTCAAATTACGCCGCCAGAGAAAAAGTATTGGGATGGGGCACGAGCACTGGGGGAGAGCAGGCAGGGGAGATCAAAGAAAAAAGTTGCTCTAATCTACTCAATGCTATACTTCTAGGCTCATCTCACTTACTCACTTCTAGGCCTGTCTTCATCTTTCTCCTGGAATCCATGCCCCACCCTATTACATTGAACCAAGTGGCAACCCTCATAGAAGATGCTTTCACACACTTGACAACTTACCAAAACTTGCTGAGAAAAGTATTGAATATGTAGAATAGAAATAACATGTATGAGGTAATTTTTTCGGTGTGCACCAATATCAACACCCAAGGCCAGAAATGAGTGCGATATTGGAGTTGTAGACCAAAATGACCGCTTTAAGCTTCACATTGCAAAGCCAGTAACCAAATTCACACTGATGAGACCCAAAAGCTCAAAACAGCGGTCTTTTGGATATAGATTTCTTTAAACCAGGCTGTGCTGAAAAATCTATGTAATATGGCAGATTTATAGGTGTCCATGTTAAAATGGACAAAAAGCAAAAGTTGACACACTGTGTGTTTATTTACATGTCATTACCCAGAATCCCTGGCTACAGTGGAAGCATTGTATGTTAAGCGCTAGTGGCAAAGGCATGGTTGCAGACCTGTCTGAGACATGTGAATGTGCTCACAAGTGGTATTTTTATTTGCCTATTTTTATCAGTAATACTACATTAAAGATGTTTTATTTGCTTATTATAAAAAGATGAGATTCAGCTAAACTAGCAATAACATCATTTTTGAAATGTCCTTTGTTCTGCAGAAATAGAACCTAAGG
>WSYH01015786.1:0-13857 GCA_036426205.1 Ascaphus truei | reverse complement strand
ACACACACACACACACACACACACACACACACACACACACACTTACCCAATATGCCACTGGGTCCTGCATAACGGTGTATAAATATGTCATAATACATATAACAAGTATAAAAAGCACTAATATTTCTTGATAGGCAGAGAAGGAGAAGAAAGAATCCTTTGGCTTTCTGGAATACTTCTTACTTAACGGGAATCTGTTTTACATGTAGTGTCCACAGGTGAGAGAAAATTCCCTGAATAAAATATATACACGGACAGGCGAGAAAGTCTGTGAACCCCAACGATAATTACGGACATTCCATAGGTTTTCCACGATAACCTTCTTGAAACAAAACGAGTCTTTTCTTAAATATGCAATAGGGTTTATATTAACCAATTCCATGTCTTTTGAAACAAAACGATCTATGAATTAGACCAGCGGTGCGCAAACTGGGGGGCGCGAGACAGCCGACGGGGGGGCGCAGGGTTTGCAGAGGCCCCGCGCGCTTCCCGAAGGCACTTAAATTAAGTGCCGGGGGAGCTGCAGGGCCTCTGTAAACCTAACTTACCGTGGCTCCGCCGGCTTCCTCCCTGCGTCGCCATGGCAACGCGGCGTCAAAATGACGCTGCGAGGTCATGTGACGTTACGTTGCTATGGCAATGTGACATCATTACGCCGGAGCGAGGGTAAGTTGGGGTTGGGGGGGGGGGGCGCGGGAGTGAGGGGACAGCCGGCAGGGGGGCGCAGGGAAAAAAGTTTGCGCCCCCCTGAATTACACAACCAATGACTAAGTGTGATGAATCATGAGCCGCGCAGGTCCCGCACGCCCGCACTCACCCGCAGCCCGTCCCGACACCCACTGTCGGCCCCCCGCTCCGTCGTGCCCCCTTACGCGCCTCCTCACGCGCAGGGCTTTCCCCGCTGGAGCGGCGCCCTCCAGTAACGCGGTGCGCATGCGCAGACCCCGCATAGCGGGATTGGATACTGGTCGCGTCGCGAGTCATCAGCGCGCGACGCACCCGAGCGACGTGTCAAGAGAGCTCATTAGCTCCATCTCTTACAGCTATCTCTCCCCAGCCAGCCTACCACCGGACCCCAACGGAGGCCGCACCTCCGCTCCGCCCCCTGGGGGATTGGCCGGTGCCTCCTATATATGCTCAGCTGTGCCACTGGCACTTTGGCTGAGCATAGACTCACGTTACACTGTGTTTGCCTCTGCTTATCCTGCCGTGTTCCCGTCCTGTTGCCTTGTTCCTAGTTCTGATCTCCTGTGTACCGACCCGGCTTGTCCTTGGACCTCCCGCTATCTGGAATACTGATCTCGGCTCTTCCTGGCTCTCCGCTTCTCTCCAACCCTGACCCTGGCTTTGAACTTCGACGATCCTCCTCTCTCCAACCCTGACCTAGGCAATAGTACCTTCCACGTTCCGGACCTCTCCTGCATCGGACCCGGCAAGTATACGTTTACTCTGATCTCTACTACCCCAGACCCGGCCAGCAAGACCATCCTACATTCCGGACGGGGCCCCCGTGTCTGTGGCTGGTGTCTGCCTATTCCCATCTCAGCACAGGGGTCTCGTCTAGTTTGTGGTGAGCACAGCGTGACTGTCCTGGAACAGTGTAGGTGTATACCGGTACACTGCCTCCCTTTGCAGCTCATAGGTTTCATGTCTCCCTAGTTTAGCTGCCTGCTATTTTCCCTGTCCCAGCAGCTAGCTGCATGTGAAAAGGCAACATTATTGTTACATGTTGTTTACACAGCCCTAGTCAGTGTTGGTTGCATGCAACCTCCTATTCTCCTAGCTGAGAATGGGCTATTCTGCCCTCACCCCTGTTTTGCCGACAGATAGTCTGTCCCAAGACTATTCCTGTAACCCAGATTCCCCCACATTTCCTTTTCATTCCTGACTTTGGCTGAGTGAGTACCTTCATGTTACACTCCTATGGCAAGGCCATCTCTTTTTACCTGGCCTTAACTACAAACTCACAACTACACAACATCCACAAGAGCCTGTATTTACTGCTACTTTTCCAATAAAGTGAAGGAAATATTATAGGACTTGGCGTGATTTAGAAAGGGGGCTGAGTTAAAGCTAACTGGAGCTATTCATATATCACACGTGACCCTGGTTCCAGTATAGTAAAAAGAGGACCGTGTGTCTTGGGGTCACACACAGGAGCTGCTACTCACAGCCTTTATGCTAGAAAAAAGAGCAGTCTCTGCACACTTGACAAGCAGCAGCTTTACACTGCCAATACAAAGCCCAGCTTTACAGCAGTGCAGCAAGCAGACTTACACTGCCAACACAGAGACCAGTGTCTACAGCAGTACAAGCAAGCAATTTACACTGTCAGATACAGAGCAGTCTCTGCACACCAGGACAAGCAAGCAGGCTCACACACTAGGCAGCAGCACTGCAGTCAGACAGTGCACTATACACAGAACTTTGATTGCACTTTCTGTTTTGAGCCCACCCTCTGCACAGCTTCACAGTGAGGAGCTACCATCTCACCTACCCCTGCGCACATCTCCACGGCTAGCGCCACCAAGGGCCACGCCACCGGACACCCGCCAGGACACGGGTCAGAGCCACCGGACACCTGTAAGTACAGCTACCCCTACGCTTACCGCTGCAGGACACCTACCGGCACTATCTGAGACAGTCATCCATTGCTGATGCAGGTAAACAGACTGCACGCCACACGCACTGGCTAAAGGCCTACACAGACCTGCAGCATGGCAGAACTCAGACCCTCACCAGACATCACGCAGGAGAGCGATCACTCAGACACAGAGACCGCCGCGCAACTGCAATCGGCGCAGGCAGGCGCAAAGCCTAAATGGACAGTCACACTGACGCAAAAGGCGCGCGAAAAGTACGAATCCGACAGACTCACACCGCGAAAGGTTAGAGAAGGCCTGGGAGGACACTGGTCGTGAAATATGTAACGTTGCAAGTACTAGCGATCAGGAGAAACAGATTAGGCAAGCTATAGCACAATTGAGGTCAAGTCACAAACGCTACCAAATGCTGTCACAAACATATCTCGCCTACCTGAAAAGAATCAACACGGAAGAAAACCTCAGCGAACGTGACCAGCAGGAGGCAACTGACCTGGAGCGCGACGGCTTTGTGCAGACCGCTATCCCTGAGGCCGAAGACCAGAGAAAGGACCTTTTGCTGGAAACGGCATCACAGCGCTCCAGCACATCCAGGCATTCATCAAGGTCAGCAAAATCCATGCAATCTAATGCATCCAGCGCAAGCGCTACCAAGGCGCGAGCCACCGCAGAAGCCGCACGCGCTAGGGCCGAATATAGTTGGAAAGAGGCAGCCGTGACGGGCAGAGAGCGCGCATAGAAAAGGAGGAGCAGAACACCACAGCCGCTGCTGCTGCCAATGCCGCCAATGCCGCCGCGGCCGCAGCCAATGCCACCACTAATGCAGCGCCACCGCAGCCAATGCCACCGCCACAGGTGCCGCACGGAGGAAAGCCGATTTGATGTGGAAGTAGAGGCCCTAAATCAAGAGAGGGAAGCCCCCATCGCCATAGCTCAAGCTGAAGTATTAGAAGCAGCCGCGCAACAGGATGGTGGGGAGCAACCATACAGACGAATAATCGCAGAAGATCCAGTCCAACGCACTGAAGACTACGTAAGGAGCCTCTTCAGCGTAAACACCAGCGCACCATCTCAACACGACGGGAGTGACTCCACAGACACCGAAGACTTGCTAGGTCCACGTGAAGAAGACGCTGTTCCTTCAAGGGTACACGCTACCTGGGACAGCCGCAACAGTGATCCACACGCCAGCGCACACACGGCTGCACTACAACAGGCTCGCAATCCAGGTACACCCACACGGGAAAACACAGCCCCTCACACCGACCAGCAGTCGTCACACGCCCACGCCAAGGAAGAAGCGAGCGCAAGGACCGTCCCGGCAACAACCTCAGAACGCGACCAACACACCGATGCATCAGGCCTAACAGACATGGGCAAGTACATGATCCGGCGTGACATGGTGCAAACAAGACTTGCCAACTTCGATGACCGTCCTGAGAACTACCGAATATGGAAGTTCACATTCAAAGATGCAATCAAGAGCCTGGGCTTCTCCACAAGGGAAGAACTCGGCCTGCTAACCAAATGGCTGGGGAAAGAATCCATAGAACATGCGAAGAGACTCAGGGCAGCGAACGTGAACCACCCCCAAGTAGGTCTTGACCTAGTATGGGAAAGGCTAGAAGAGTGCTACAGTAGCCCCAAGCGGTCGAAGACGCACTCTTCAAAAGAGTTGACGACTTTCCTAGAATCACAGCCAAGGACTACTCGAAGTTACGAGAACTCAGGGACCTGCTGCAGGAGCGGAGTTTGCCAAGAACAGACAATCCCTGACCGGTCTTAACGTCCTAGACTAAGATCGCGGAGTAAGACCCATCTTGGAGAAGCTACCCTACAACCTCCAAGAAAGATGGACGTCACAAGGCTCCTAATACAAAAGGGAGAAGCAAGTTGCCTTCCCTCCCTTCTCATTCTTCTTGAGTTTCATCCGCGAAGCAGCAAAGACAAGGAACGATCCCAGATTCATCTTGGGTGCGCAGACCACACACAGTGCAAGCAACCTGAGGAATGAGAGACCAGTGGCGAGATATGGTAACGCCAGAAAACTTATCTCGGTCCACAGGACGGACGTGTCCTCCATGACCCAAACAACTCCCGACCAGTCGGTCGCCGGAGACAAGAAACCAAGGGACCCAAACAGGGAATGTCCCATACACAAGAAGCCACACCCACTTAACAGGTGCTTTGGGTTCAGGATAAAGTCCCTAGAGGAACGCAAGAAGTTTGCTTCAGGTGCTGCGATTCCACAACTCACCTAGCCAAAGACTGTAAAGAGGCCATCAGATGTGCAGTGTGCAAGAGTGACAAGCACGTAACTTCTCTACATCCAGAGGTGCTGACACTCCACCAACTCAACAACCCATCCTTCATAGCGGAGCATGGCGGGGAGGAAGGAGAAGGAGAGCCAACATCTGTCATGTCCCAGTACACTCCTATGGCAAGGCCATCTCTTTTTACCTGGCCTTAACTACAAACTCACAACTACACAACATCCACAAGAGCCTGTATTTACGGCTGCTTTTCTAATAAAGTGAAGGAAATATTATAGGACTTGGCGTGATTTGGAAAGGGGGCTGAGTTAAAGCTAACTGGAGCTATTCATACATCACACGTGACCCTGGTTCCAGTATAGTGACACTAAGTTAGAGTCAGGGTATGTGCAAAAGTAAGTGAAACGCTGGTTTTATCAGCTAAATTAAAGGGGATAATTAGAATCAGGCGTTTAAATAATTAGATAGATCTTTAGGTGTGAGTTTGGGAGGCCCACCCTACTGTATATAAAGATCAGAAACGTTGTGAGTTTGGTCTTGACCATACAAGTGTGTGGAAAAACGTCATGCCACGATCAAAAGAAATCCCTGAGGAACTCAGAGAAGCCGTTATTGATGCTCGTCAATCTAGAAAGGGTTACACAACCATTTCTAAGGATTTCAGACTCCACCAATTCACTGTCAGACAAATGGAGAAAGTTCCAGACCACAGACCCAGGAGCGGCCGTCCTACCGAAATCTCTCTAAGAGGAAACCAGAAAATCATCCAGGAAGTCACAAATAATCCTCGAGTAACATCCAAAGATCTGCAGGCCACTCTCGCCTTGGCTAATGTGAGTGCTCATAACTCAACTATCAGAAAAAGACTGAAAAAGTATGGTGTTCATGGAAGGATAACCAGGAGGAAACTGCTCTCTAAAAAGAACATTGCTGCTATCGTCACTTTGCCAAAGAGCACATAGATGAACCACAAGACTTCAGGAACAATGTTCTCTGGACAAATGAGTCAAAGTAGAACTTTTTGGCCTCAATGAGAAACGTTATGTTTGGTGAAAACCAAACACTGCATTAGAACAGAAGAGCCTCATCCCAACCGTCAAGCATGGTGGTGGGAGTGTGATGGCATGGGGCTGCTTTGCTGCCTCAGGACCTGGACGGCTTGCCATCATTGACACAACCATGAATTCTGCACTGTATAAGAAGATTCTAGAGGAGAATGTCAGGCCATCCGTCTGTGAGCTGAAGTGGGTCATGCAGCAAGACAATGATCCTAAACACACAAGCAGATCTACAAAAAAATGGCTGCAGAAGAAGAAATTCCGCGTTGCAGAATGGCCAAGTCACAGTCCGGACCTAAACCCCATCGAAATGTTGTGGCAGGACCTGAAGTGAGCTGTCCATGCAAGGAAGCCCTCAAATGTCACTGAGTTGAAGCAGTTCTGTAAGGAGGAATGGGCCAAAATTCCTCAAACCCGATGTGAGAGACTGACCAGCAGTTACAGGAAACACGTTGAAGTTATTGCTGCTCAAGGGGGCGCCACCTGGTACTGAATCTAATGGGTCACATACTTTCTCACACACGGATATTGAATGTTGAATCATTGGTGGGTAAATAAATGTTGAAAAAGTATCATGTTTTTGTGTAATTTGCTTGATCAGGTTATCTTTTCTATTATTAGGATTTAGATTAAAATCTAATAAACATTTTAGGTTAGAAATATGTGAAAATCCTAAGGGGTTCACAAACTTTTCTGTCTGTAGTGTACAGGCATACCCCGGTTTAAGGACACTTACTTTAAGTACACTCACGATTAAGGACATATCGCCCAATAGGCAAATGGCAGCTCACGCATGCGCCTGTCAGCACGTCCTGAACAGCAATACCGGCTCCCTACCTGTACCGAAGCTGTGCGCAAGCGGGGAGACTATAGAGCCTGTTACACATGTGTTATTTACATCAGTTATGCCCGTATATGACGATTGCCGTACTGTACATGCATCGATAAGTGGGAAAAAGGGAGTGCTTCACTTTAAGTACATTTTCGCTTTACATACAGTACATGCTCCAGTCCCATTGCGTACGTTAATGTGGGGTATGCCTGTGTTACATAGTTACATACATGCTCCAGTCCCATTGCGTATGTTAATGCGGGGTATGCCTGTGTTACATAGTTACATACATGCTCCGGTCCCATTGCGTACGTTAATGCGGGGTATGCCTGTGTTACATAGTTACATACATGCTCCGGTCCCATTGCGTATGTTAATGCGGGGTATGCCTGTGTTACATAGTTACATACATGCTCCGGTCCCATTGCGTACTTTAATGCGGGGTATGCCTGTGTTACATAGTTACATCAGCACACAGATATCCCCCCCTCCCGGGTCTCAGCACACAGAGATGCTCCGTGTGCACCATCCTGATAACTCTTTACAGATGGACAATGACCCAAAACATACTGCGAAAGCAACCCAGAAGTTTTTTAAGGCAAAGAAGTGGAATATTCTGCAATGGCCGAGTCAATCACCTGATCTCAACCTGATTGAGCATGCATTTCACTTGCTGAAGACAAAACTTAAGGCAGAAAGACCCACGAACAAACAACAACTGAAGACAGCTACAGTAAAGGCCTGGCAAAGCATCACAAAGGAGGAAACCCAGCGTTTGGTGATGTCCATGCGTTCCAGACTTCAATCAGTCATTGCCTGCAAAGGATTCGACAGAGTATTAAAAATGAACATTTTATTTATGATTGTGCTAATTTGTCCAATTACATTTGAGCCCCTGAAATAAGGGGACTGTGTATGAAAATGGTTGCAATTCCTAAATGTTTCATACGATATTTTTGTTCAACCCTTTGAATTAATGCTGAAAGTCTGCACTTCTATTGCATCTCAGTTGTTTCATTTCAAATCCATTGTGGTGGCGTACAGAGTCAAAATTATGAAAATTGTGTCAGTGTCCAATTATTTCCGGACCTAACTGTATGTCAAAGGATTATTGTCGGTTCGCACTTCGAAAGACACCACATAAAGATAATCGTGTAGCATATCTACAACAGCCCACTTGAGCGCTAGGAATTCCAGTTTATGGACTGGGTAGTTCTGCTCGCTCGCCGTCAGACTGCGACTTACATATGCTACCGGCCGGAGGCCTGCAGGGTATTTTCGGTGTAATACCGCTCCCAGTCCGTTGAAGCTGGCGTCCACGTGCAGGATGTACGGTTGCTCCGTGTCTGCATAGGCCAAGACAGGGGCTTCAGTGAGACCCTTCTTCAGCCCTGTGAAGGCCTTCTCGCAGGCGGAAGTCCATTTGTCCCCGAACGGTGTTTGCGGGGTTGCTGCTTTTTGCCGAGGCTCTTCTGGGTAGATTTTCAACAGATTATTGAGGACTTTGGCTGGAGTATCCCTCTATGAATCTTAGGTAGTAGCCGCAAAACCCCAGGAAGATTCGTAGCTCCATCACGTTATCTGATCTGAGCCTGTTCACTAAGGCTTCGACCTTAGTGGGGTCGGTAGCGACTCCTTCTGCGGGCACTATGTGGCCCACATACGTGACCGAAGTGCGGCAGAAGCGACATTTGTCCAGGGACAACTTCAGGTCTTCTTTTCCCAGTTGACCTAGAACCTTCAGAAGGTGTTCTTCGTGCTCTTCTACTGTTCTCCGAAACACTATGATATCGTCCACATAGACCAGACATTTCCAGGGATTCATGTCCCCGATGGTCCTTTCCATCAGTCTCTGGAAAGTTGCAGGTGCACCACAGATACCTTGGGGCATCCGGGTGAACTGGTAAAACCCGAGGGGGCAGACAAACGCTGTCTTCTCCTGGTCTTCGGAGCTCATGGGTACATGGTAGTAACTAATATTGACAGATTTACTATAAATCATTCTTCCTGTTATTACACAGGTTACTAAGAATTTATATTAGCGTTAGGGACCCCTGAATTGTGGTCTGCCGTGAAGTTGGCTCAGGGGCTTACAACAATTTTGGCCAAAAATGTCAAACTAAAAGACCATTTTACTTAATAGATATTTATACATATATATTTAGGCACTGTACCGTGTATGAGTTTCACTGGATGTGCTAAAACTGAGCTTTGTCTGTGTTTTATGTTCTGTCTCTGGTTTTAAATATATATTGCCATGCTCAGTAGCACTCCTCTGTAACACTCATATGCTTATATATATGTTGTGGTTATTTTGGGGGTTCAATAGGAGCTTGTTAGGTGTCCAGTATATTGTACATGGTAGTACCCAGACCTCAGGTCCAGTATGCTGAATGACTGACTGACGGATAGGGTGCTAAGGACCTCATCAATCCGCAGCAGAGTATATAGATCAGGAACCATGCGGCGATTCAGGGTGCGGTAGTCCACACATAAGCATACGGATCTGTTCTTCTTCCGCACCACCACAATAGGGGAGGCATAGGGTCTACGGGATTCCGTTACGATGCCCGCGGTCTCCATCTCTTTCAGGATGTCCCTCACGTCCTCCACATCTCTGGGAGCTATGCGCCTAGAACGCTTCCGGAATGGAGTGGCATCGTTCAGTCGGATCGTGTATTGAGCACTCTTGCTGCAGCCCACATCCATCTCACTGTTGGAGAACACCTCTTTGCATTCAGCCAACTTCACGCTCAAGCGCTTCTTCCATTCCAGTGGTAAGGATGATTCATTGAAGTCAAATTGCAATCCGTGAGGACTCTCCCGGATGGTAGCAGCATTTACGTGAGCTAAATATTCTACTTGCACCACAAGGTATATTCGCCCCAGCGCTTTACCGACGTCAAACTGTATAGGATGAGGCAAGATGTTCTGGATGGTTACCTTGAACGGGCGAGGAAGTGTAGACTTCCACTCCATCTCTGGCACCACCTTGAACCCTCTTTTGGCATCCTCTTCGGGCGTGGTCTCTAGGGAAAAGTACCAATCGGCCTCGTCGCAGCCCGGGTAGTTAGGTAGAGCAGCCATGTGCCAAACTTCCCCTTGTGGTGGAATCTTTGTCAACCCCTTCTCAAGATTGAAGAACTGTCCAAATCCTTCTTGGGCAGAGATCCTATAGCACTCCTCTTTGAATATGGGGTGAATCCGCAGAGATGATAGGGGTAGTTCTCCACCTTCTTGCAGATAGGCCCGGATCAGGGCTCGCACCACATCCACGTTGGTCCCCAATATGATGGGGGAATTTGGATGTTCCCGGGGCCCGAAACATACGAAGGCTTCCACTTCCATGGGGTGGGTTTTGTTGGTGTTGAGCTGCAGTATATTCAACCACACTATAATCACGCCATCAATGGGGTAGTCTTCGCTCCTAAGACCCCACAATTTCATTTTCTCTGTGGACTGCACAGGCAGATGCTTTAGATGCAGGTCGTAAAATGGCCAGTAGATGATGGTCACATGCGACCCAATGTCCTGCAATGCAGAAGAGTAGATGCCCTCCACTAGTACTCGTACTATGGCCGCAGGTCCTACTCGATTGTAGACATCCGATTGGGGCTGTTCTGCTGACTGCACGGTGAAGGACATGGCATCTCGGGAGGAAGTGTCTGACTTCGGACAGTCCCGTGCGAAGTGACCTTCTTGGTGGCAGTTAAAGCAACGGTTGCTTCGGGTCACATTGAAGTCAGGGTTAGGAGCCGAGCTCCGAGGTGTCACGGGGGTCTGTCGTGAAGGACCCTGGGGAGTATTGTCCTCAGGATTCTCCTTCGCACTAGACTTCTTGGAGGGAGGCGCTTTACTCTCCCCTTTGGAAGATTCCCGAGATGTCTTGGGAGTGTGGAAATGCAATTGAACCTTCTGCTTCCTTATGTGGCCCAGCCACTCCAGGAAGTTGGGGTGTTTCTCGGTCTGAGGGGCGCCTCGCATCATAAGAGCTATAGGTTGTGATGGTAGAGATCCTTTCATAAGTTGCTTGAATCGGTACTCATTCACTACTGTTGCAGAAATTACTTTCTTGAGAGTAATCCCCATAAGGATAATTGTAGGCGTCGGACAAAGCTGGACAGCTTCTGGCGGAGAGCACGAAACTGGGCCAAGAGTTCATCTTCATCATCCTCTGCAGTGTAGGCCTGGTTGAGGAGTTCGACCAACTCTTGGGCGGTGGCTTCCCCCTCTGTCTCGCGGTGCATTTGCACCAGTTGGGCTGCTGGGGGCCGTAGGCATTTGACTATCCGTTGCCTCTTCACGACTTCAGAACAAGACCATCCCTCGAGCACATGCAGGGTATGTTCCCTCCAAGTCCCAAACTCTTCTTCTCCGACAAGAGTGGATGATATCCCGGAGAAAGCTTTGAGCTTACGGTAGTTGTTGGACTGCGAGGACTGCGCTAAGCCCTCCACTAGTTGTTGTAGTGTTCCCCCGCAGTCCGAGCCTCAGGTCAACTGGAGACTACGGCAGTCAGACCGGCAGCTGTGGACTGACTCTGGGCTAGGTCTGTTCCTTCTGGGGATATCGCAGGGGTGTGGGAGTTCAGCCCGCAAAGGTACCTCAGGTGTTGGTCCTGGATTGAAAGCCACCATTGGTATCGGTAGGTCTGGGTATATCAAGGGGCAACCAGTGGGCAGGGCTTCCAGAAAATGCAGGGCCCGGGGCCCTCATCTTCACTCAATTCGTTACCGCCAGTAACTATGACTACGATCCATCGGTTGGTAAGATCCCATTTTCGGCCTATTGGCCGGTGCACCGGCTAAACCAGGAAACCGCCTTAGGGAGGTGCATAGTTGATGTGGGCTTGTGGCGGCCGGGATGTCCCCCACAGCGACCACGTGGCGGGGAGACTCTTGGAACGCAACGCCCCACTGACGGACCTTTTGTTTGGAGGGTACGAACATGGTTCCCTAAATTTGGTTCTGCTATCTCGGGCACCCCAAGTCTGAATCTTAGCAGCGCCTCCAAATGTCGCCCCCCTTCCCTATGCCTAAGGGAACTACGCGGGCAACTAGGCGTGCTGCTGTACCTGTTGCTCACAGGAGGCCTAAGCCTCTGGGAGCCTGGGGTGAGCTCTTTCTCCTTGCGTGCAGCACCTCCACCTATGAGGGACCCCAGCGTTGGTGGGATAACCCCTCACAGGAACCGATACACAGTAATAAACCACACAATGTATATAACTAAGTTTTGCTGTACACAAATACTAACACAGATAACATACAATAACGGTACCCACAGTATTAACCCAGTGACCCAACACCCACAGAATTAACCCAGTGACCCAACATGTGGTGGTTCCCCCAAAGTACTCGAGTACTCAGGTGCTGCTTGGTGTGGTGGGTTGGAGCGAGTCCCACGTAGCGGGGCCTCCAACACAAATCGCCTCTCTCCTAAAGGGTCTTGATCCTCCTCGCAGTGTGAGCTTCAGCCGGAGGGTCTCACACAATGTCTCTGGATCCTGTGATGTGGTCCCAGGCCGCAGGGTGTTGTGTGGTCGTCCGGTCACCAGCGCAATACTAATAACAATGGGGAGAGTCCCTATCTGGGGCCTTCCCTGCAACACTCCTCCATGCGTGTCTCAGGGCCTAACTTGGGCCTAGGTGCAAAGTCTAGGCCTAGCCAAGGAAGCACTGCTCCCTGGACACTACTTTCTCTCTTGGCTCCTCCGTCAGGACTGACTCGCTTGTTACCTGCACGCGGAGGATATCCTGTTCCCCCAACTGCTTGCATCCCATTGGCTGGGACAGTTCCATGGTGCTGTCCCTCCCTCTAGGGATTCTGGGACTTGTAGTCCCGCGGCTGCATATGCAGAGCCATCCTAAGATGGTCACCGCACTCCCGACACTACGCATGCGTGCCTTGCCGCACTGCGCATGCACGACTACCAAAATGGCTGCCCCCACACTACCGATCACGCAGAGCTCCGACCAACCGACCGAGCATGCATACATGCATATACACACACACATATATATCACTATGTGTAAATAAAAAGCAGCGGTTCTCTGGGTGTGTAAATATAGAAGCATAGTTACTCTGGGTGTGTTAATATAGATAGTGGTACTCTGGGTATGTAACTAAAAAGCAGAGGTACTCTAGGTGTGTAAATATAGAAGTAGTAGTACTCTGGGTGTGTAACTAAAAAGCAGAGGTGCTCTGCGTGTGTAAATAAAAAGCAGAGGTACTCTGGGTGTGTAAATAAAAAGCAGAGGTACTCTAGGTGTGTAAATATAGAAGTAGTAGTACTCTGGGTGTGTAAATATAAAGCAGTGGTACTCTGGGTGTGTAAATAGAAATCAGTGGTACTTTGGGTGTGTAAATAGAAAGCAGTGGTACTTTGGCACTGTCACACTTTGGTGCCGGATATTTATACCAGGTTTACATTACAAGAGTCCAGGAGTATGTATGTATATTTATATAGCACCATTAATGTACATAGCGCTTCACAGCAGTAATACATGCAACAATCATATAAATAATACATAATATAAATAACAGGTCATGGGAATAAGTGCTTCAGACATAAAAGTAACATTTCGGAAGAGGCGTCCCGGCTCCAAAGGGCTTACAATCTAATTAACCTGCCTTTAACCACTACACCAGGCCCGCGCCCTGTCGCCCGCACTCACCGTAGGCCCCTCTTTGCAGAAACTGCAGGAACTGACCGACGGCCGTTAGCATCTCCGCCCTGGTCAGGTCCACCAGAGACACCACGCAGAAGCCCAGCGTCCGGAGCTGGACGGACAGCTCACACACGTCCACCATGGGCGCCAGCAGGTTGGGGTGCTTCAGGTAACCGTTGTTACCGATCAGTAACGCCACCTTCCCGTTCGCTGTCAGGGTCAAGACCGGCTCCGGGTCACACGCCGAGTTCAGACCTGTCACCTCCCTCTGATCGGGGGTCAGTCTCGCCCTGATCTGGAGGTCAGTCTCGCCCTGATCTGGGGGTCAGTCTCGCCCTGATCGGAGGGGTCAGTCTCGCCCTGATCGGAGGGGGTCAGTCTCGCCCTGATCTGGGGGTCAGTCTCACCTTGATCAAGGCAGTT
>WSYH01015785.1:0-13857 GCA_036426205.1 Ascaphus truei | reverse complement strand
ACAGGCGCACTCATAGCGTAAAATAGTATATCAATATATTTATGGATAGAAGGATTTTAAAAATACACACTCACAAACATAGCTGATAGTAAAGCATTTTTGAGTAAAACTCAGCCCGTTCAGACGCAGGAACCCAGTGAGGGGGACTTTGTTGTAAAGTCCGTCGTAACTCCTGATGAAGTCTCGCTCGAGACGAAACGCGTAGAGAGAGTGCTGTGGAGTATATTGTCCAGCTTTTATACTTTATACTTCCACTCATTGCTGTGCTGCTAGCATCTATACTATAGTAGCCATCCAGCCTTCCAGCCCGCTTTCCCCTGTGAGGCTTCTCCGGCAAAGATCTCACTGACGTCACCGAGCTCACGCGAGATCTGGATCTGTGGACTCACCCACCCCCGCTACCCACAATAAAAAAAATTCACACACAGCAGCAGCACAAATAATAAATAAATCTAAATAAATAAATTAATACATGAATAGAAATAAATACATTTAAAATACATTTTTATTCATAGTGTAGACATGTGCAGGGTGCTCCGGAGCTGAACCGCTTTGGTTTTAGGTGGGGACCCCTGCTTCTGAGATACAGGCCCCTTTAGGGGGTGCGTATCCCTCTGTTGGGTTTACATGCCGCCTGTCACGTGATCGGGACTTTAAATGCGAGGGATACCGGCACCTCATAAAGGGGCGTGTTATCTCGGGGAGCAGGGTCCCCGGACCTGAACCAACGTGTGTCACGCTCACGTGAGACCCCTGCACATCTACACTATGAATAAAAATGTATTTTAAAGTATTTATTATATTCTGTATTATTTATTATTAGATTTATTATTTTTGGGCCGGATGCTGTGTGTGAATTTTTTGATTGTGGGTAGCGGGGGTGAGTGAAGGGGGTATTAGCCCAACGATGGTGTTTAGGGCTTGCGGGGGGGGTAGCGGACGGGTTAACCCCTTCATGACCATAGCGGTATAACGCTACGGCCGTGAAGGGGTTAAGTGCACCGCAACCACCGCGAGGTCCTTAACTTACACTAAGGGCCAAATCCCCCCTTCACACACCCCTGCTACCCACAATAAGCGGGGCACGGGGGGGTAACCCCTTCATTGCCGTAGCGGCTATCCGCTATGGTAATGAAGCAGCATTTCTGTATTTCTGAAATTTTAATAATATTGTGCAGGAGCAGGGGACAATTCATATATTGTGAATGAGCTTTGATTTTGGCTCAGGGAACCCCCTGCTTACTGTACAATATTATTAAAAATACAGTATGCTGCTTGGTTACCGGTAGCACATAGCCGCAAAGGTAAGGAATGAGTGTTTATTTATATATGTGTTTATTCATAATGTAGATGTGCAGAGGGTCTCCGGAGCTGAACCGCTGTGGTTTTAGGGCCGGGAACCCTGCTTCCCGAGATACAGCCCCTTTAGGGGGGCCGGTATCCCTTGTTGGTTTACATGCCGCGGGCACGTGATCCGGACCTTAAATGCAGAGGGATACCAGCACCTCAAAAGGGGGCTGTATCTGGGGAAGCAGGGGTCCCCCGGACCTGAAACCAACGCGGTTCAGCTCCGGAGACCCCTGCACATGTAAATAGAATAAAAAAGTATTTAATAATTTTTAATGTGCCGTGTTTGCGCAGAGAGAGCAGCGGTTTCTCTCTCTGCTGTAAACACATCTCGCCCCCGCCGGCCTATTGTATCATTGATGTGCATACCGTATAGAGTACTGTATGTGTACAGTACTGTATGTTAGGGGTTATAGGGGTTATATATATATATATAATATATATTGTGACAAAACGGCTTACTCCGGGGCTCCGTCGTTGTACGGGATGACTGTTTAGAACACGGTTTTTAGGGTAGGTTAAATGATGAGGCGTCACGTACTGTTCCTTTAAACAGGCTATGCCTGGTTTATCAGTCAGGCACTGAGACTGACACAGGCATACAAAGAAACAGATCAAAAAAAAACTGCTTACCTGAGCGATAACTTAAATAGATATCCCTGACTCAGGGTTGGAAGGGGTTCTTATCCAC
The DNA here is from genome assembly GCA_036426205.1 of Ascaphus truei. NCBI lineage: Eukaryota > Metazoa > Chordata > Amphibia > Anura > Ascaphidae > Ascaphus > Ascaphus truei. The sequence goes on along the minus strand of WSYH01015785.1, from coordinate 11,819 downwards.
TTCCAACATCAAAACCGGGTACTTTTGCAGTTTACACAAAAATTACAGAGATTGAACCTGTTTGGGGAAGAGGCTTCTTCCTCTGTAGTGTCAGCAGCCTTCCAGCCTCCTGGCTCTTGTGGGGGACCAGGAGAAAACCACAGGGAAATCAGTTCTTCATAACTGATTCCTAATTAGCATGACAGTGACAGAAAATCAGGCAGCAGACAAACTCTGGACTGGATATCTCATCCCTCAGTTCCAGCGCTTGCCAAACTGTGGGATGGAGGTGTACTGCTGCGGCCAAGTTTATTCGAGCATTTGCCCGTTTGGCCGCCAGAGTACGCCTGGCGGGAACGGTAGGTGAGGGCGCGCGCCGAAGCAGCGGAAGAGCGCCCTCCCGATCGGGGCGCTCTCCTACCGCTGCCGGGTCCACCGGGTCCCCGGAAAACCCCCTGCCGCCGTCCCGCGATCGCGGGACACCAGGGCTCCCTGGGGAGCCCTGGACGGCGTGCAGGGGGCGCAGGCTCCCGAAGACTAGCGTGACGGCGCGTCTATGAAGCCGGCACGCCGAGGGGCGGCACTAGCAAGGGGAAATCTCCCGCTTACGGCTTGGTGGTACCGGCCACACTTTAATAAAAGTGTGTCGGTTAGTGTATGTATTATAAGGCTGCACTCCAGGCAAAAACAGGATGAAAACTGTCTAGATCCTGGAGCCCTTATACGGACTTTATTACCACCCGCGTTTCTGTCACATAATAATAGATATAATTATATATATATATATAGATATATATATATATATATATATATATATATATATATACACGTGTTCGACAAAACTATACATTTGCTCGCCCGGGCGAGGAGTGGATTTAACCCCGCGGGCGAGTAAATATTGCCCAAGCAGCACACGTTTCGGTACTAGGGTGGCGAGTAGATTTTTTGTGTGGCGAGTGATTTTTTGGTGATTTGTCAACCACTGATATATATATATATAATATATATATATATATAATATAGGATAAGATATATATATATATATAATATATGCATTGACAATTCATGAATTTATGCCATATGGCGGACACGCTAAGCTTGCAGCCCAGTAAATCCTGAACCATTATCAATTAACACATCACGCACGTCAGCCGGGCATGACCGGGCTGGGAAAGCGGCATGCTCCGGGTGAACAGCGTGGCATTCAGGCCAGCAGGACAACCGGTGCTTTGTAAGAATAAAGTGTGCCGCAAAAGTATATAAACATATAAGTTTCACAGAGGAGTGCTACTGAGCATGGCAATATATATATATTTAAAACCAGAGACATAACATAAACAAGACACAGCTCAGTTCACATCCAGTTAAAAAGTATACAACGGTACAGTGCCTAAAAATATACATGTTAGATAACTATTAAAAAATGGTATTTTGTCTAACATGTTGGCCAAATGTTGTGAGCCCCTGAGCCACTGCACGGCCAGACCATATCAAGGGCCGTTCCAACACTAATATAGATTCTTAAACCTGTGCCTAACCAGGAAGAGTGATTTATAGTAAATCTGTCAATTATGGCAAAGTTCTAAGTTGATTGAAGCTTTTATTAACCTGTACATTAACAGGAAAAGCACTCTGTAATAGATTTGTCCACCAATCACACGTGCAAGCAAGCAAGTTCCCTGAGAGTGGGAGATGCTATGGAGGAGCTTTGTAAAAATTAATTGGGAGGGAGTGAGCTTCAATTAGGTAGGAGGTTGCCACCCTCCAATCAGCTAGACTAGTGAACAAGAATTGTAAAAACATACAGAAACACCTACAAGCTCATATTGAACCCCCAAAATAACCACAACATAATTAAGCATATAAGTTTCACAGAGGAGTTGCTACTGAGCATGGCAATATATATATATTAAACCAGAGACATAAACATAAAACACAGACAGAGCTCGTGCGACACCAGTAAAACTTATAACGGTACAGTGTCCTAAATAACATGTATAGTAATATTAAATAAAATGGTCTTAGTCTAACATTTTGGCCAAATTGTTGTAAGCCCCTGAGCCACTGAACGGAGCCCACACTCTCAAGGGTCCCTAACACTAATATAGATTCTTAATAACCAGGAAGAATGATTTATAGTAAATCTGTCAAAATATTAGTGTTAGGGACCCTTGAGATGTGGTCTGCCGTGCCGTGGCTCAGGGGCTTACAACAATTTGGCCAAAATGTTAGAATAAAAGACCATTTTACATTACTGGATGTGCACTGAGCTCTGTCTGTGTTTTATGTTATGTCTCTGGTTTTAAATATAAAGTTAGGCATGGCACGACTGGCTGGCTGAAGCTTCAGAAATCAGGTGTAAATGTATCAGCTTTTTCTTCCATTTCCCCACCAGCAATAAGTGGTTATAAATCATTTCCTGATATAAACTCAAGTTTCGGTGCCGGCAAGTAAAATTGTTGTGCCCTTAATGGAGAGTTGCTAGATGGATTTGATACCCTAATGAATTTTTCCTGAGTGATTACCTGTGTGAAAAATAAACCATGCTAAGTATCACATGTGTACACAAATCACCATCCAAAAACTTGCAAGTACTTACAAAAACATGAATATTATTTGCTCACAATGAAGTCTAAATTTTTAAAAGGTGTTAAAAGGTGTACAACAAGTATAGAAGGATTAAAGAATGCGGAAAAGAGAGGGCCTATATTTAGCTCTGTCACTGGTGTAAGTTTAAAGGGTTTGTTTGTTTTGGCCAGACGGATAAGTGTTTTAAAACCAGGAGATACAGTATTCTTTTCTCCTTCTGCTCAAATGTCTGCAAGAAAGAGAATCAGAACAACAGCAGCACAGATTGTGCCCCCGCCTTTTTCTCCAGCGTGAGGAATGTGCCAAGATATGAAAGTTAACTCAAAAGCTCCGGAGCATCCCAGTAGTTTTAAAGTCAGGTTATTTATGAGAATAAAGAAAGAGAAGGGAACTTTTTTTAATTGAGTTGCAGGATGAAATTGTTTATAATAGGGGAGAAATGTTTTTCTTTTATTTGTTCGTTATTTTTGTGACGTTGTTTGGCTGTGTATGAGAGAAGATTTTGTATTGTGTGTTCTGTATTGTGTGTAACCAGTAAAAACACATTTCAATTTTATTTCTATAGGATTAGGATATGTTTGGGAATATTTTGTGTTTAAATATGCGGGTAAAAGCTCACAAGCATTGTTTGAATTATATAGTGTATTGTATGTTTTTATGTATATAATGCCATTAATATGCAAAGCGCTTCACAGGAGTGGTGCACGTCGTAATCATATAGGTATCAAATGGTAAAGGTAAGAGGTCATGAAATAAGTGATCCAGACATAAAAGTAACATTAAGGAAGAGAAGTCCCTGCACTGAGGAGCTTACAATCTAATTGGTAGGTAGGGAGCGCATACAATAGCAGTAGGATTTGATTAGAAGCCAGGAGAGGGATTTCAGGAGGGGAAACGCAGAATCAGAGTTTAAAGAGTAGAGTGATTCTGGCAGCAGCGTTTAGGATAGATTGTAGGGAAGACCGGTGAAAGGCAGGAAGGTGGGATAGCAGGGGATTACAGTAATCAAGATAGGAGAGAATGAGGGCCTGAATCAGAGTTGTAATAGTTGAGCAACAGAGGAACAGGTGTATCTTTGTGATATTGTGGAGGAAAAAGTGACAGGTTATAGAAATTTTTTGAATAAGACAGGAGAATATGAGAGAGGAGCAGAGTGTGACCCCTAAGCAGCGTGCTTGGGCTACTGGATGGAAGATTCAAGAGTAATGTGGAAGGAGATAATAGGGTCAGATTTGGGAGGAAGTATGAGGAGCTCTGTTTTTTTCCATGTTAAGTTTAAGGCAACGGAGGGCCTTCCAGGATGATATAGCAGAGAGACATTCAGAAACTTAGGTTTGTTTTGCAGGTGTATGGTCAGGGGTTGAAAAGTAAATGTGGGTGTCGTCAGCATAGAGGCGATATTTAAACCCAAAAGAAGTTATTAGGTCACCTAGAGAGAGTGTGTACAGAGAAAAGAGAGAAGTGTGGTCCACAGAGGCAAATGCTTCAGAGAGGTGGAGTAATATGAGCAGAGTGTAATGACCTCTGTCTTTGGCAACATATAGGTCATCAGTTGTTTTAGTGAGAATTGTCTCCGTGGAGGGAGCAGTGTAAAAGTCAGACTCTAGAGGGTTAAGGAGAGAATGGGTGTTTAGAAAATGGAGCAAGCAAGAGAATACAAGACAAGTTCAGTAGTTACAGTAGAAAGACAGGTAGGGTCAAGCTTGCTATTTTTGACTCATGGTATAACTGTTACATGTTTGAAGGAGAATGGAAATGTAGCAGAGTAGAGGGAGAAGAGGAAATCAACAGTGATGGTGACATTCTCTTCTGATACAGTGGAAAAAGAGTCAAGGAAAGCAGGAAGAGAGCAGGAAGCGAAGTAGGATAGGAGGAAAAAGAGGGAATGGTCTGGTGTATGGATTCAACCTCTTTCTCAAAATAGTCAGCAAAAGTCCTGAGATGAGGTGAAGGAAGAGTTAGTGTGGGTTAGACTTGTGAGTGTTGATTAATGGAGAGAAGTAGGTTTGTTTAGCGTGAGAAAGGGCAGAATTGAAACAGGATAGCATAAAGTTGTAGTGAAGGAAGTCTGTGAAAGTATGAGAGTTCAAACAGAAGGCATTAAAAGAACTGAGTGGAGGGAGATAGCATGAGCGTGTGAGAGCTATTTGTGTGTTAAGAAGTTATATAACCTCAGCTATATAAAAGCCCGCTATTTAATTTTTGAGAGGCCATAAAAAATGTAGTTCTTAGGGCTCTGGATAAAGCTCCATGTATCTAACTTTTCAAAAGTTCCAATCCAATAATTATTGTTTTGTGTAGGAAGAAGCTGGTGTGCCGTTATCTTATCTGTTCAGGGTCAATTGGCAAAACGCCCAGAAACAAGATGACTCTTTGCCCGGGAACAAGTATTATAACATTTTTTTTCTTAGTCAAATGCTGAGTGTCTTTAATAATATAAAGCTGACCGTGTGCTCAGCACTGTGCAAAGAGATTATATAAAGCAAGACATTAGTGTGAAGTCTTATACGAAATCATTTGTCTATTAACTGAATATGTGATGTATGTTATAACTTTTAACCATTTATTTTTTCCAAAGGTGTCCGTAAGCAGTGGTTATTGTCAAGATTGCTGTGTAATCTAGAATGGGTTTGCCAGGAAGTGGTGAATTGGGAGTCACCTCTCATTTGTGGGTGTGTCTTGTGCATAGGGTTAAATACAGGGGATACATAGTTGCAAAAGCAGTTACATAAGTGAACAGGGTATACATTATATACAAGGCATTTCAAAATTTTAGCAGAAAAGTTACAGTGGAGTGTTTGGGTAAAAGCCAGATTGGGATTGGCTAGGGAAATTTGTATGGGTAAAATAATTGCTTAATCGGGAGTGAATATTTTTTCCATGACTGTGTATAGTATTGGGAGGAGAGAGGTTGGCTTGTAGTTTGAGACAGTGTTTTTTATCCCCACTTTTGAAGATTGGGACACACTCTGGCAGTTTTCCTGGTCTTAGGGATATGGCCTGCAGACAGGATAGAATTAACTATGGAAACAATTAGTTTGGCAATGGCAGGGGCATCAAGTCTTAGGAACTTAGATTGTAGCAAAGTCAGGTTCACATTGGCTACTTAGTTTTAATTTGAGGAACATTAAATTGAATACCTCTGTCTATATACGGATGCTAAGACAGGAGTAAACACATTGAGAATTTATTCCTACACTGGCGACACACTTTATTCGAGCTCGGCTAGTCCCACGAATTCGGGTATACCCGGGTGTATTGAGGTTTGTGACTGTTTTCTGCCCGAGTGGATTGAGGTATTTTCCAGGCAGGGATTGAAGCATTTTATTCCCGCTGGCTGCAATACTGCACAGTATATATATATATACTGCATTACAATTCATGAATTTATGCCATCTGGTAGACTGGCGAAGCATTGCAGCCTATTAAATCCTAATCATTATCATTTAACAGATCAGCCGCCCGTCAGCCAGGCATGAACCCAGGCTGGGAAGGCAAACGCAACGGGGCTTGTCAGAGGTGAGGAGCCGCGCATTCCAGGTATCTGCCAGGTACATACTGGGTATTTGCTCGAATAAAGTGTGTCGGTGCAGTAGGTATAAATTATCTCCCTATGAGACACTTATGGGATGACTTATGACTATCAGCAGTCCAAAGGAACGAATTAAGGACCATGTTATTGGTAATAATACAATAAGTCTTGTATGCAACTAATACATTTTTTGAGTCTCTCTAGGCAAAGTTGAAAGTGCACCTACTTGAGACGGGGTTAATAGTCACATATTTCCTACGCAAGCATGCTCTTCATCCCAGATGAAAAAGCCTATACTAACCACCAATACAGCAATTAAAGTGGCAGAGTTCTTTTCCTGGACCCAAAGCACGTAAAGACTAATTTCAGCTCCACCAAAGACCAAAGTGACCTAAAGCACAGCCGCATCAAGTTAACGTCTTGCCGAGTCAAAACTCTAACCGTTAACCAACGAGGAAAATAAGACAGCAGGCTAAGGCCCGGTCTTAATCAGAACATTTATTTTCACTTTTCTTCTTTCAAAGACTCAATATTTTTATTTTTAGAGTTGTTTAAGTTAGAAATTTAAGATGTATATACAATTGAGCCTTGATGGGAGGATTGGTTTCCTGGAAGCGTGGCTTGTGAAAGCTCTTGTATGTATTTTGGCAGTACTCATCACTCTCTATGTATGTGTCATGTGCAGCAAAACTTTGATCCAGAAGTGTGTTGCACCTCCACCGAAAGGAGTGGGTCACCCAAGGGCGTGTGTCAGCCACATTAAAGGATCATAAGTCAGCCATTTTGACCATCGCAGACATCGTCTGTTCTAATATTCTGAGTGAATGATGTATGCAATGCGTGCAGGGGTGAGGATCAAGCATTCGCTTCCACCGATACCAACCCCCTTCAATTCTCAGTAATAGAATGTTGTGATGATTCTGAAAATATATGATGATAGAATATAGATGCCATTTCCTTTTTCTAGCAACTGCATACCCAAAGAAAGGTTGCTTGCATAAAATAAGGTTTTTAGTATTATGTGTATAATTTCTGTATTTTCCTATTTTTTAAGCCAGCCTCTTTAAAGGGTGTATCAGACACTGGGAACAAGAATCAATTTATGGGTCAAGTGTCTCCACCAACCAATGAAACCTGTGTAAAAATGTATTTTTAGTCAGATAACAATTTACAGGAAGGATGTGTCCTTAATTTTGCAGTTTTTAATTTCATCATTAAACCAAGAACAGGTTCAGACTAGGCTTATGGCCTTACAAAACAGAATTGCTTTAGACTATGTCTTAGCTTCAAAAGGAGGGGTATGTGCTTTAATTAAAGAACAATGTTGTGTTATCATTCAAGATCAGTGTAGCAATGTACAGCATGAACTAGATGAAATACAAGAGATTAAAAAAAAAGGCTTACAAAGGGAAGTGACAAAATATCACCCCTTGGGGTTAGGTGGATGGCTTAGATCACTTGGAGCGAAATTTTTGAATGCAGTAATGTGTGTGCTTGTGATACTCGTTGTCATCTATGTGTGTGTCACGTTTGTCAAAGGCATGATCCACACATGTGCTACCCCCTCTGCAGACATAATGCCATTGTTTGCAGAACCAATATACAGCAGTCCCTTGAAGAAAGAAGATGCCAAGTACAGTGTTCTAACTCTGGAAAAGAATTTGGCCACAGCGCCTTACGAGACTATGACAGTGAAGGGCACGCGCCCTTGTCCACTGAGTTATGCCAATGAGCAGTATCAGATGATGGAGCACCCCAGTATACAATACGAGTCTGTCTATGTGTCCCTGGACTAACATCATAAACTTAATTCTCAAAAGCATGTTTTAAGAATAAAAAAGGAGGGATAGACAAAGTGAGAATATGATGTAAGGAGGGGGGAGGTCGGACATAACAGCACTGGGATCTAAGCAGCCATTTTAAGTCAGCATCCATCTTAGGTGCCTGATATTGTCTATTGTATGTATGAAAGTTGGTACAGAAGTTAGTTTAAAGACACAATTTTTTATTTTTTCTGCTCCTGAAGTTTTAAATGATATTAAGCTGTCCAGCTAAGCCACAAGACCTTGAAGAGGGGAGAAAAGCGCGAATGTTATGAAAATAAAAGATAGATAACAAGAGCGTATCCTATTCTGAGGAAGGTGCCCATGAAGTCCCGTATGTAGAGGAAAGGTCACCGGCCTATATAAGGAATATTAGCTGAGTCATTTCATTTCTAATATGAATCTCATAGTAATGCTATTAACTCAATGTGTTCATGTTCATATTTTGTTTATCATCTATGCTTACTTAGTGACGGACATGCAACCTCGTATAGGGGGCGTGGTGTTAGTATTTTGGGTATAAATAGGGCCTGTATGCCAGTATCTCGTTGGGGGGAGTTTTATTTTGACACTGCCTCCTGCGTATGCACGTACACTACAATAAACGTATTTGTCATTCTGCAAAATGATCCTCAGATTGATGTGTCTTATTTATTCACGCTTTTCATACTCCTTACGTAATTCACCTTTTTTCTCCCCTCCTACTTTATTACCGATCATCAGATTTAAATCCCATCAAAATGGTATGGCATGAGTTGAAGGATTATATCAGAAAAGTGTGGAAACCGTCCAAAAAGGAAGAATTGGAAAAGGGAATACTGAATTTCTGGAACAACATACTCACCGTAGCCAGATGTAATAAATATATTGATCATATTGCTACTGTGTTGCCTATTGTTTTACAACTTAATGGCCAGGCCTCGGGAAAGTAATAAGGCACAGGTAAGTATGATACAGGCAAGTATGGCAGTAACACTAAACATGGCTGCAGTAATTGGTTATTTTTATTTAGCTCCCCCCTCTCTCCCCCACTCTCCTATCAGTAGTTACTGTATAGAAATTTGTTTGTGAAATTTTTTTATATAAAAAAAAGTTTTTAAATAATAACATATATAATATTTGTATTGTCTAATCAATAATTTCTGTTAATAACGAACAGGTCGGTATCATACAGGTACAGCAAGTATGCACAGTACAGTAAGTAATTATTTATTTTTATTTTGCAGAGCAGCATCAGCAGAATCTGTGAAAAAAAGGAAGGGGGGTGTAAGATTACAATACTGTGTTTATATACAAATCAGCCTGTATCTCACACAACCCCCCACCCCCCCCCCCCCTCTCTCCCCCACTCTCCTATTAGTAGTTACTGTATAGAAATTTGTTTGGGTAAAAAATGTATATTAAAAAAAAATTGTTTTTAAATAATAACATATTTATTTTTGTATGATTCAGTACTCAATAAAATTCTAAAGAACAATTATTAATGATTTAATTCAATTACAAAAGTGTTTGTGTGGGGGGGGGGTAGCTTTGAAGGCTGTATGATAATCTTATTAACAGCTCTGTTGGGGGGAGGGGTGTTGTGTTGTTGATAAGCGGTGAACTCCAAGATGACTTGGCACAGCACAATAGAAGAAGCTTTGAAGGGCTTATGGCGTGCATGCATGGCAGGCATCACAGCCGATTTCAGCCAACATGGTAAACTTATTAGCAGTTGAAGCAAAGCACGCCACATTTTCTTGAATGGTATTGTTTGGGGGGAGGGGTGTTGTGTTGTTGATACTGCTAACAAACCCACGTGAACTTCACTGCCTAAGACCTTGTGCCTGACAAGAACGGAAAGCTTGCTTCTGAACGATCACAGGATGACCGGATTTACGAACATGTTACTGTAATACAGCACATGTTTTTTTCTTTAATCATACAGTATCTGCTGGCCAGCTCATGCAAAATGTGCTGACCCGTGGCACCCACCCCTCAAATAAAAATCACTTCGTATAGTAAAGTATCAAAATATACAGTATAATGGTTGGTCGGAAAGGCATTTAGATTTTTTTTTTATAAAGTCTATTATTGCTTATTTGATTATACTACAGTATTGCAGACATGAATATCGCACACTGAACGTGTGTGTGTGGGGGTTAAAATTATCAGACCCCCCCAAAAATATATATTATTTGTTTTGTTTAATCAATTATTTCTGGTTTTTATTTTCAGTACTGTACAGTACAGCAATACAGAATCAAATGCAACCATAACGAAGGAAAAGACAAGCCTATACATGAATTATTGTGGTTTTGTATTTTTGCATTTTTGTATGATTCAGTACCCAATAAAATTCTAAAGAACAATTGCTAATGATTTGCTTCAACTACAAATGTGTGTGCGTGTGAGGGGGGGCAGCATTGAAGGCCGTATGGTAATCTTATTAACAGCTCTGTGGGGGGGAGGGGTGTTGTGTTGTTGATAAGCGGTGAGCTCCAAGATGAATTGGCACAGCACAATAGAAGAAGCTTTGAAGGGCTTATGGCGCGCATGCGAGACAGGCATCACAGAAGATTTTAGCCAACATGGTAATCTTATTAGCAGTTGAAGCAAAGCACACCACATTTTCTTGAATGGCTCTGTGGGGGGGAGGAGGGGTGTTGTGTTGTTGGTATTACTAAAAAACCCACGTGAACTTCACCGCCTAAGACCTTGTGCCTGACAAGAACGGAAAGCTTGCTTCTGAACGATCACAGGATGACCGGATTTACGAACATGTTACTGTAATACAGCACATGTTTTTTCTTTAATCATACAGTATCTGCTGGCCAGCTCATGCAAAATGTGCCTACCCGTGGCACCCACCCCTCAAATAAAAATTACTTCGTACAGTAAAGTATCAAAACATACAGTATAATGGTTGGTCGGAAAGGCATTTAGAATTTATTTTTTAATAAACAGTTCACCTTAACCAAGGAAAGTCATGTAGAAAACAATAAGCGTGAAGTCTTTTATTAATGATTTGATTCTACTGGACTACAGTATCGAAGACATCAATGAAATGTGTCAGCTTAGAAGGGCTTATAGAATTTGGGCATGTGTGACAGGCAACTCAGCCGATTTCTGTCAACATGTTAATCGTGACATTGAATTGCTATTGGATTTTGATGACAACAACTCGCGATTGCCCACTTGAGTTTCTCGACGGTATTGCAGAACACGCTAAAATGCCATTTTCTAATCCGGACAAAACGATAATCAAACCGCGAGTTTAAGTCGGCACGATTAAATCAAATTGCGCGTCTCTAATGGGTATTCCGATCTACATACCGCGTTAATCGTTCAAATAGTAGCCGCTGCATCAGTATGTATAAGTGGTGAAATGATATATTCTATAGCTCATATACTTCCTATAACGTAATCAAGTTCATCACAGATAACGGCGCTTTAATATCCATGATTTCTAGCATACAAGTACTGGGATAAAGGAGACTACCAACATCACATATACTGCTGCGACACACTTTATTCGAGCAAATGCCCAGTTTGTACCTGGCAGATACCTGGAATGCGCCGCTCCTCACCTCTGACAAGCTGCGTTGCGTTTGCCTTCCCAGCCACGGTTCATGCCTGGCTGATGGGGGCCTGATCTGTTAAATGATAATGATCAGGATTTAATAGGCTGCAATGCTTCGCGTGTCCACCAGACGGCATAAATTCATGAATTGTAATGCAGTATATATATATACAGTACTGTATATACACAGTATATATATATATATATATACTGTATAACAACAACCTCTATAAGCCTTAACATACAGTACTGTACACATACAGTACTGTATATGCACATACATAAATGATACTACTGTATGGGCGGTGGGGGCGAGATGTGTTTGCAGCAGAGA
>WSYH01015783.1:0-13860 GCA_036426205.1 Ascaphus truei | reverse complement strand
AAAGAAGGTACCTGCTCTAAGGTCTGGTCAGGTAGATGGACCTAACACCCCTTAAAGGGGTTTTTTGTTTGCCTTCCTCTGGATCAATAAGTATAGATATAGGATAAAGTATCTGTTGTCTAAATTTAGCGTAGGTTGAACTTGATGGACCTACGTCTTTTTTCAACCTCATTGTCACGGTGAGATTATGGCAGGCTGTATAAGGTCACATAAATATATATAACAGATAATATTTATCACTGGGTCTGAATTGAAACGAGTCTTAGATCTAATAAAGTGATTTTATTCCTTAGGATAGGTGAACACACGAATAATACAGTAACAGACAAGAAGTACATTTACTTAGGGGTTGGGAATGAGAAGTTAGATGTAGCATTTCTCTTCAGCAATCAGGTAATCATTCAGGTGATATCAGGTACCCATACCAGCAAACGGAGACGAATGAAGACTCAATGAAGACAAAGGATATATGGGGAACAGCAGTTTATAAACCTTTTGTCCCTCTATCCTTAACCTTAAGTACCTGTGATTGGTTTTTGATTATCTCCAGCCAATCTTTGATGGGGGAACACATTTTAGTACAGGCCCCCTGCTAGCTGGCACATGCGCAGTAGAACTCTGGGTTAGGGTTAGGGTTAGGGTTAGGGTTAGCCTTTTTTCTGTAGCCCCCCATAGGCAAATGGAATGCCAGCCAGTATACCCATCTGGATCTCTAGCAAGATAACCTTTGTTGGAAGGTGATAACTGGGACACTTGGAGACTGCTCTGGTTTGAGCCTCCTCCGCCCTTAAATCATCAGGGAGGGTGACAAGACCCTTTGAACAATACTTAAATCCTAGACATTGGGGCGCCTCTAGGGCCATCTGCTATCCTGGTATGCAAAGGAATTCCTCTGAGTCTTTGTCCATACTTTGGGACACAGTGTTAAACATAAACCTTTAACTGTATTAAAATATCCGGTTCTATTGGGTCTAGCAGAACCAAACTTCTCAGTTCTCATGGCCGGAACTGGGACACCATATGGTCCAAAAAGCGACTTGCTACGACCTATGGAACCGGAGTTACACAAATGCACATTAAATAATTTTTCATTTTAATACAAAAATCTCCGCTAACAAAGAAATCTCAGCTTTTCACTAAATCCCCATTGAAAACAACGGGCTTCTCCGCCATAGGACTTTCAATGGTAAATTGCCGCCATTGATGTCAATGGGGTTTCTCCGCCATTGTAGTCTATGGGAAAAATCCCGAACCTTCAAGGGGGTCCATACTCCATCGGGTTGGTCCAGGAGGGTCAAGGATGGTTCTGCAGTGATGCCGGAGCAGTGACTGCAGACACCCCAAACCTTGATCCACTGGGCCCTCCGGAACCGGAAATATGGAGTACCAAAATACAGCATTTCACACTTAGTCATTTTTCTGAGCCGTTTCTGCCGCCGCCGGCAAAGCCTATGGCGCGACCCGTTCTTTTCGGTTCGACCCTTATCGGGTCCAGTTGTGGTAGAGTGGGGGGAAGCCTAGGAACTAGGGGCAAAAATAATTTTATTCCTAGGGGCCCTAGAACTGTTTATTCCCACGCCACTTGACGTTGACCTTGACTTGTTAGTGATCAAAGCTCTCCTATTGAAAATGTATCCGCTTTGTGGTTTGCGGTCTGGACAGCAGCCAACTCGTTCTTCGAAAGTTACCTCGAAGAACCTCCATTGAAGTCAATGAGCCCATCGACTTTCAATGGGAAACCGCCGCTCTCCCTCTCGGACGCCACCTGCTGGTCTTTACAGGAAACAGGACTAAAACAACAAGATTCTCCATTAGAATGCATGGAGCCCTAATGGCGGCCAATGGGGACCTGCAAAATGGTGCCTGAAAAGGCGGGAAAACTACACAAAGAGCTATAATCATTAAAGGACTATTAACCCTTGTGCTCCCGGATGGATTCCAGTGTGTGTGATGCAGACACTGATTAAACCAGACACCAGACATGGAGACATAGTATATGGCTCGGCTCCTCAAACCCACCTTAGCAAACTTGACACCCTCTACAATTCAATTTGTCGTTTTGTTCTCCAATGCAACTACAACACACATCACTGCGAAATGCTCAAAGAACTAGATTGGTCATCACTAGCGTCTAGGCGCAAAGTTCACCTTTCCTGTCTCACCCTCAAATACTTTCTGGGCAAGCTACCCAGCTACCTGAACAAGCTCCTCACCCCTACCACATGCAGTACCTATCACCTGAGATCAGACTCCAAAAGACTATTCATGGTCCCAAGACTCAACAAAGTATCCGGACGTTCCTCCTTCTCCTTCCGTGCACCCCAAAACTGGAACAACCTACCAGAGACTCTCATATCCACCACCAGCTTAAGTTCTTTCAAATCTAAGGCTCTCACACTTCAATCTGGTCTGTAACTGTTTCATACGCTCATAATATATATTTTCTTTAACTGTGCATGCAATGTCTTGTATATAATGTATACCTTGTTCATTTATGTAACTGTATTTGTAACCATGTATTATTTTGTTTTACTCTGTGCCCAGGACATACTTGAAAACGAGAGGTAACTCTCAATGTATTACTTCCTGGTAAAATATTTTATAAATAAATAAATTACAATGGAACAGAGGAACAGGGGAATACACATGTACATGTCATTACAGGGGTTAAAACACTGTTCTGGGTCTTAGCCCAGTTAACCCTTTGACTCCCGGGTGCGGTCAGGGGATGGCCAAATGGGGTGTAACCCCTTTAATCCCGGGCCACCCCCTTTCTCCCTCCACTCATCTACTATGTAACTATGTAACTATTATTGGCTGCTAAAAATGTTCCCACGCTGTGATTGGCTGTAGTATTTTGTGAATGAAGCTCAGAAATAATACTATATGAAGCCGTGAGCCAATCCGATGGTAGATCGCCAGTAATAAGAGCTCTGTTGAGCTTTTCAAAGTTGCTTCTGCGCGAATAGCAAAGCAACCAGCATTGATTTTGAGCCTGAAAAGCCTGCCTGAAATATTCTAAGTCCCACTTTTTGCGCCCAAGTTCTAATAATCGAACGTAGCGGTCGCAGCTGGGATTGCAAGCCGATTTTAGTTCCAGGAGTTTGGTACTAACACCAGGTCAAGAAAAAGTCCAAGATCTCAGAAGAGAAGGGAGCGGTGGCGTGTGGAACTTCACGCCCATTTGGAAACCAGAGGATTTTGGTCAGGAGAAACCTCTTATTTAGAGTTCCCTGCACCTAGGAGAGTCTAGTTTTCGACCCCCATACCCCAGTAAGTGTGCTTTCCGTCTGTATTTTGTGTTTCACTGTGTATAACTATTTAAGCGAATAAACTACAATTTATGACACTATCCTGTTTTGCTCAATGAATGATCCTGGTAAAAAGGTGTAAACTGCCTGGTCTCCCGTGACAGTGTTACAATTAAATAAATACATATCTGTATGTTCCTCCTAGGAGTGAGAAGTCACCATCCTCTGATTTGTGATGTTATTTGTGATCTTAGAAAGATGGAAAAAGTGAATGAAGGTTCATTAGTCAAAACTCTGGTTTCTTCTTCTACTGCTACAGCCAAAACCTGTTCATTACCTTGAAAGAAAAGGGTGCAATGAACAGGTTTGTGCTGCTCCAGAAGCAGAAGCGATGGGAATTGGTAATAACTCTTAATGGGCTATAACCACGGAGTGCATAATAATTGTAAAAGAAAAATGAAGTACACAGTGACTCAATAACCTTGTATTAACCTGCTCATGTGGACAAACTGGACATGCATTTTTAATATTTAAACCTACTGTACTTTTTTTAAACAGTGTGTTACCGACAGTAACAAATGCTTCTATTGTCTATGAGATCTCCTGGTCTCATCTGAAAATGCAAAGGTTTCTTTCACCTTGAGAGGGGAGAGGGGAGAGGGGAGAGGGGAGAGGGGAGAGGGGAGAGGAGGGAGGAGAGAGAAGGGGGGAGAGAGGAAAGAGAAGAGAGGATTCTGCCCTAAGAATAACATTCATTTGAAGAGAAGTGATTAAAGTTTCAGGACTAATTTGAGAAATATGAGAGAATGGAACAATTAAATGTAGAGCAGCAGCGGTGACCTCATGATTAAAACGCATTGATTCACTTTATCTCCCCCTAATTATCCCATCCCACATGTGCCCAGTAATTGCGCTGGATGTTTAATGAGCTGCAGTCTCCATCCTATGTGCGCAGGAATTCCTGTGACCGAGGTCACCGCAGAAATAATACATAATAAGATTGCAAAACGAAGATTATCGCTAGAAATGAAACGTGGAAGATGGTGTTTCAGACGCCTTGTAAATATTACATGCATTTATTATTATTATTGTTTATATGTACAGTGCCAGCATACTCAACAGCGCGGTCCAAAGGGACACAGAGATATGTATATCCCACAGCGCGGTACAAGGGGCAATGTATATCCCACAGCGCGGTACTAGGGGCACAGAGATATGTATATCCCACAGCGCGGTACTAGGGGCACAGAGATATGTATATCCCACAGCGCGGTACAAGGGACACAGAGATATGTATATCCCACAGCGCGGTACAAAGGGCACAGAGATATGTATATCCCACAGCGCGGTACTGTTACGCCGATGCTCGCCACAAACCGGGACCGGACCGCGGGGCTGAGGTGGGGTTATATAATCACCGCAGAAGTCCAAGGCAGGCCACTGCAAGAGGATCGCAGCAGGCCGCAGGAAAGGAAGGGTAGCCACTGCTAGGAGGGAATGCAGCAGTTACCAGTGCTGGCATCAACGCTTCAGCACAGACGTCCAGGGTAGGCCACTGCAAGGAGATAGCAGCAGGCCAGTGCTGGCATCAACGCTTCAGCACAGACGTCCAGGGCAGGCCACTGCAAGGAGATGGCAGCAGGCCGCAGGAAAGGAAGGGTAGCCACTGCTAGGAGGGAATGCAGCAGTTACCAGTGCTGGCATCAACGCTTCAGCACAGGCGTCCGGGGTAGGCCACTGCAAGGAGATAGCAGCAGGCCAGTGCTGGCATCAACGTTTCAGCACAGACGTCCAGGGCAGGCCACTGCAAGGAGATAGCAGCAGGCCAGTGCTGGCATCAACGCTTCAGCACAGACGTCCAGGACCAGGCCTCTGGATACTCAGGAACTTGGAAGGTAAGAACGCTAGGAGAGAGGCCTGGGGTGGTTTGTGGCAGAGACAGTAACATAGAGGTAGGAATAGTTATGCTCGGCGCTGGTTCAGTGCCGACGCTTAGAATATAAAGGGCGGAGATCCAATCACAGGAGGAGGGTGTGTGAGAATTCCTCCAATGAAAGAGCACAGGGCAGAAGCTGCAATGAGAGGCAGCACCTGTGCCATAGATTGCCAGAGGAAGCTTGCAACTGCACAGGTCTGCAAGGCTGCAGTCAAAGCCAGTAGTGGATTCCTTACAGTACCCCTCCCCCCCCTTCAGGTGAGGCCTCCGGACAAACAAGATCCATCACAGATTTGGGGAACATGGAATTGTTCCTAAACCTCCTTAGGCGAGAGGTGGTGTTGAAAGCCCATAGTTTGTTGGGATTCCTTACAGTACCCCCACCACTGGGTGAGAAGCCTGGGTGAACAGAACCATTCATAGGTCTGGGAGACATTGAGTTGTTCCTGAAGTGTCTCCGGCGAGAATTAGGTCCACAATCCAGGTGTACATTGGCGAGTGCCATGAAAGACAGCGGTGGTACTGCAGTTCTTGGTACATGGACAATGGGACCTGAGGGCTCCGGAATGGGAACATCAGAAGGACAGTAGCCAGGTGTCCGGTGCATAGTAATAGTCCAAGAGTACGGGACACAGGACACAGATTGTTGGACAAAAATGGCAGAGGGACCTTCAGAGAAGGCAATGTCTTTAGTGAAATCAGCACGGAGGAAGTTGCGAGAGTCTTTAGCTTCCAAGGAATTCCGGGTGGTGGTTAGCAAGGGAATGGGGCGGGGAATAGAGAAGAGAGAGAATATGGGGGATGTGGGGGGATGGGGAGAGAATGGGGGGAGGGAAGGGAGAGATTGGGTGGGAAGGGGTAGGAAAAGGAGAGAATAAGGGAAGGGAGAGGGAGAATGGGGGGGAGGGAATGGAGAGAGACTGGGGAGGAGGAAATGGAGAGAGACTGGGGAGGTGAGAGAATGAGGTAGAGGAGGGATAGAGGGAATGGGGGGAGAAGGTAGCGAGGGAATGGGAAGAGGTAGAATGAATAATACAGCATCAGTGGTGACTTTATTAGATAAATATCATTATATTCATTTTTTAGGCATGTAATTTGTTGTATTAATAATTTTTTTTATGTGTCCCGGTTTTTCATTTTCAAAATCTGGTTACCCTAGCCACGCCCCCTAGCCACGCCCCCCTAGCCACGCCCCCAATCGGGTCTGCCCAGGCCCCAGGTCACAGCAGGTGAAGGAGCGCGTTATGTCACACGCACGGAAACGCGCGCTCTCATCGCAGGGACGCGGCCTGAGTGGTACGCTGGGAGACAGGCGCTGTCATGTATCAGTAAGTACAGTATGTGTCTCCTCTCAGTGAAGAGACGTTCCCTCTCTATAGG
The DNA here is from genome assembly GCA_036426205.1 of Ascaphus truei. NCBI lineage: Eukaryota > Metazoa > Chordata > Amphibia > Anura > Ascaphidae > Ascaphus > Ascaphus truei. The sequence goes on along the minus strand of WSYH01015783.1, from coordinate 7,293 downwards.
GATATCCCCACTAATTATCACTACTCTCTGCATAATGTGTGCGCCTGTCTCTTAATCGCCGCGCGCTTACAGTGTGTGGGATAACAGACCACTTTACAACTCCCTGCGGGCCGTTCATTTGCAGAGATGGGTTAATTACTGCAATGAAGAGGCATTTTCCCTGCGCCTGCGGAGGGGGGAGCGCTGCAGCTAATGAAGCTGTAATTGCACCCAGGGGACTGGAACCCGTGACGGGTGAGTGTCCGTGACGGGTGAGTGTCCGTGACGGGTGAGTGTCCCTGCGGTCTCTTGCCTTTACTGCTGGGTACTGTATTTCACGGGGGGGGGGGGGGGGCTGAGCAGCAGGAGTGCAGCTGCATTATTTAACACTCTTTCCTTTTCTTCACACAGAGAGATAATTGCAGAGTGTAAGAGCGCAATTAAACCCCGAGATAAAAAATGTTATCTCCCCGTGATGTTATTTAACAAAACACAACGTCATCTTAGGCCTCGTCCCCACTGCTCGCAGCCGCGTGCGCTGCAGCGGGAACAAGATAATGCCCTGTATGGGGCGGCCCCAGTCACTGCCGCGTGCGCTGCAGCGTGAACAAGATAATGCCCTGTATGGGGCGGCCCCAGTCACTGCCGCGTGCGCTGCAGCGGGAACAAGATAATGCCCTGTATGGGGCGGGCCCAGTCACTGCCGCGTGCGCTGCAGCGTGAACAAGATAATGCCCTGTATGGGGCGGCCCAGTCACTGCCGCGTGCGCTGCAGCGGGAACAAGATAATGCCCTGTATGGGGCGGCCCCAGTCACTGCCGCGTGCGCTGCAGAAAGCGCTGTGCTTTGCTTTGAAAATAATTTTGTCTTTTGGCGCGGCAGCTGTGCGCTGGCTACGTCACGGCGGTGGTCTCCTACTATTCTCCACTAGTTTCGCACACCGCAGTCCACTGAAACTGGTGCACGCGCAGCCAGGCGCTACGACGCGCGCGTGCACAAAGTGACGGGGGGCATAGCGGGACCTCGGAAGATCCCTAGTTGGACCGGTGTCACGGGAGACCATTTTATTTACGCCATTTTTCCGGGATCATTCATTGAGCAAAACAAGGTAGAGAAATAAATTGTAGTTTATTTGGCATAAATTCACTTACACACAATGAAACACAAAATACAGACACAAAGACACACTTACTTTGGGGCTGGGGTTGAAAACTAGACTCTCCTAGGTGCAGGGAACCCGATGGGAGAGTTTTACCCTGACCGGGACTTAGCCCGGAATCTCCTGGAACCCAAATCGGCATAAAGTTCCACACACCACCGCTACGTTCTGTTCTGAGAACTTAGTCCCTCCTGACAGCAAGTTTCTCCAAATCTCCTGGAACTCAAATCGGCAGCAAATCCCAGCCGTGTCCGCTACGTTCGTTTCTGAGAACTTGGGCACAAAAGTCGGGAATTAGTCTCTGGCGGGACAGACTTTTCTGGCTTTTCAGGCTCAATATCGATGCCGGTTACTCTGCTATTAACACAGAAGCAACTTTGAAAAGCCCGCCCACACTCTTACCACAGAGAACTCTGAATCTGATTGGCTCACAGATTCTTATAGTATTTTTAGTCCCATTCACAAAATTGACCAGCCAATCCATGTGTGGGAACTTTCCCAGGCAACCAATCAGAGCCAAGCCGGCTAGAAAAGCCGGGTCAGCGGGAAATCTGAAATAGCCAAGAGCCATGCGCAAGCCTGCCACCTCTCTCCCTGGCTATCTCAATGCCACCCGCTGGGCAGGCTCCTTACCACCCATTCATGTTCATGAGCTACAGTACAAAGTGTTCTCCAGTACCAGAACGTGGCCTATGGCATTGCACCACTGTGTCCTCCAGTAGCAGAACGTGTCCTATGGCATTGCACCACTGTGTCCCCCAGTACCAGAACGTGTCCTATGGCATTGCACCACTGTGTCCTCCAGTACCAGAACATGTCCTATGGCATTGCACCACTGTCTCCTCCAGTACCAGATTGTGTCCTATGGCCTTGTACCACTGTGTCCTCCAGTACCAGAACGTGTCCTATGGCATTGTACCACTGTGTCCTCCAGTACCAGAACGTGTCCTATGGCATTGCACCACTGTGTCCTCCAGTACCAGAACGTGTCCTATGGCATTGCACCACTGTGTCCTCCAGTACCAGAATGTGTCCTATGGCATTGTACCACTGTGTCCCCCAGTACCAGAACGTGGCCTATGGCATTGCACCACTGTGTCCTCCAGTTACCAGAACGTTTTCTATTCTATGGATTGCAACCACTGTGTCCTCCAGTCCAGAATGTGTCCTATGGCATTGCACACTGGTCCTCCTAACCAGACGGTGTGCCTATGGCATTGGACCACTGTGTCCCCCCCCATACAGAACGTGTCCTATTGCATTGCACCAACTGTGTCCCCAGTAAACCAGAATGTGGCTTATTGCTGTCCCAATGTGTCCGCCAGTACCATAAACGTGATCCTATGCATTGCAATCACTGTGTCCTCTAGTACCAGATGTGTCCTAGGCATTGCCCACTGTGTTCCCCAGTACCAGACTGGATCCGTATGGCATTGTACCACTGTGGCCCCAGTACCTACAACTGGCTTATGGCATTGTACCACTGTGTCCTCCATACCAGAACGTGTCCTATGGCATTGCACACTAGTGTCCCCAAGTACCAGAACGTGTGCTTATGACATTGTACTAGTGTCCTCCAGTACCAAATGTGTCCTATAGCAATTGCAGCATACGTGTCCTCCAGTACCAGAACGTGTCCTATGGCATTGCAACCTATGTCATCCAGTACCAGAACGTGTCCTATGGCACTTGCACCCACATATTTCCTCCAGTACCAAACGTGTCCTATGGCATTGCACCACTGTGTCCTCCAGTACCAGAACATGTCCTATGGCATTGTACCACTGTCCCCCCCAGTACCAGAACGTGGCTTATGGCATTGTACCACTGTGTCCTCCAGTACCAGAACGTGTCCTATGGCATTGCACCACTGTGTCCTCCAGTACCAGAACGTGTCCTATGGCATTACATCACTTTGTCCTCCAGTACCAGAACGTGGCCTATGGCATTGTACCACTGTGTCCTCCAGTACCAGAACGTGTCCTGTGGCATTGTACCACTGTGTCCACCAGTACCAGAACGTGTCCATTGGCAGTGCACCACTGTGTCCCCCAGTACCAGAACATGTCCTATGGCATTGTACCACTGTGTCCTCCAGTACCAGAACATGTCCTATGGCATTGCATCACTGTGTCCTCCAGTACCAGAACGTGGCCTATGGCATTGTACCACTGTGTCCTCCAGTACCAGAACGTGTCCTGTGGCATTGTACCACTGTGTCCACCAGTACCAGAACGTGTCCATTGGCATTGCACCACTTAGCCAATGTGACGCTTTCCATTCTTTCTGACAACCTGGCAGATATAGAGCGGTGGGAAACCTCTCCCCCGGGTGACTGGGGAACATATGATAATTAGATAAAAGACAGCGGGGGAATAAAATGAAACTTCTGGTTGTGTCTGGACTAACAATATGTAGGAGAGAGTGGGCCGGCTTGGTGCTGATCTGCTGTTCTATGGTTCTGTGTTTCTCAAAATACAAGATATAGCAAGTGTTCTAGCACCCCGCTCATAATGCAGAATATCTCCTATATTTTCCATAGGATTCAGTGGCAGTGATAACACCGAATATCCCACATAACACGCCAGTGGGTACAATAACCCCTGCCACATCTGTACTTCTTTCATAGTAACTGGTTTAACCCTCCACCCTTCTGTGAGAATTGTGATTTATTGGCATTATTCCCAGTGTGGGAGAGGCGGATATAACCTCTCTTCTGACTCCCCAAATAATCAGCACGTACTGTACTTGGTACAATGGAGGCTCTGGGAAAGCAAAGCTGCTATCTGAGTGTGACTGACGCCTGCTGTGCACATTACACACAGTGTAATCAGCCCCACACAAAGGAGCCATCACACCAGTGACCTGTAAACATTCCGTGCTCCTGATCCAGTGAATAGGGGGAGTGGGCGATACATGGCGCCCGTGTTGTGGCTTGTTTGCTGTACCAGCCTTGGATGAAGAGTTACTACTTTCAATTGTGATGGTCGGGAGTAACCAGGCTCACAAATAAAGGTCAAGCCTGTTTTTGCTTACCCCTGATCCGTGTATAAGGGTCCCAGAGAGTTAGCTCTTGGGCCCAGTAACATGGTACCATTCCAATGTACTGTATGTAATAAAAGCATTTTTTGTGTGTTCCCCTTTCCAGGGATACTATCAAGCAGGGATTGCTAGGGGATGAGTGTCACGGGAGACCAGCTATTTACACGTTTATACCGGGATCATATCACTGAGCAAAACCAAATAAAACAAATTGTCATTCCATAGAAACAGACGTACACACAGTGGATTACAAAATACAAGAGAAAAACACACTTACTGGGGGCCTGGGGGGGGGGGGGGGACTAGACTTTCCTAGCTTCTATAAAACAAAGTTTGTAGTTGACCGGGACTTAGCCCGAAATGTCCTGGAACCCAAACCGGCATGGAGTTTCACACGCCACCGCTGTACAAGCTCTGGAGCCTTGAAATATTTTCACCACGAGCAAGTCCCAAACGTCCTGGAACTCAAAACGGCTTCAATCCCCCGCTGCGACCGCTACGTTCAATTCTTAGAACTTGGCCGCAAAAGTCGGGACTTCGAAAATTTCTCGACCTGAAATGTGTGAAGCCGGCTCGCTGCTATTTCTCTTGGAAGCGTCGTTGGTGGATCGTGTCAAAGGGACCCAGTCCACACAAAGAGATCCCTTTAGCGGTGCACTACAGTCCAAATAGTTTATATATAATGATGGTCCTGTAGAGTCTACAAACAAAACAGTCCTAAATCAAAGTTTAATATCACATGTGTATGCGTGTACAGCCTTATAAATGTGTGTAACATCTCCAGGAGGCCTTAGGTGGATCCGGTACACTCACTAGTATCAGGTGGCAGTGTAAGCCTAGGAAATATCTAATCTCGTTGCTCTTAAAGTCAGTCCTTGTGTAAGGTTCAGTTCTGATACAGAAATCCCATATGTCTATGCCTGGTGAGCCGTGGGCACAGACAGTCCCAAACACTCAGTCACTTGTCCTTATGTATTCGCAATATTGCATATAAATGGATATATACACTTCATACCCAGTCTCCCTCCGGCATAAACGAAGGTTTTACACCGTTTTGTTTGTAGACGCTGCAGGACCATCATTATATATAAACGATTTGGTCTGTAGTGCACGCTAAAGAGATCTCTTTTTGTGGACTGTGTCCCTTTGACACAATCCATGAATTATGCTTATTAGTTTGTTCCCCTCCCTGGTAGCACACAGCATCGATTCAATAGCGTAGTTTGAGCGAGATTTTCTCCTCTAATTTTCTCTTGGAGCATCTTTTGGCGGATTCAAATTTTGCCGCCTCTGTCTTAGCGCTTGAATATTGGATGAATCTCTCGACCTGATTGGCTGCTGGGTTTCTTATAGTATTTCAGTCCCATTCATGACATACTCCAGCCAATCCGAGCGTGGGATAATTCCTACCAGCCAATCAGAGACTTGCCAGTCTCCTGAAGCCGGACAAGGATGGATTCGGATTTTAACAGGGGCATGCGCCAACTTGACACCTCTACCACCTGTGAGTCAGAAGCCACCCGTGGAGTTAGGCATCTCAAAGTCTGGGTTAATGGTAGTCCGATGACTTCCATTTAGGCCAGGACGAGGGTACTTGAGGTTAACTCCTCCACCCAAATGGCTTTCACACCTTGGCAATTTCTGTGGCTTTCAACTCCGGGAAAAAATGGGGGTGGACCGGGCGCTTCTCAAAAAATAAAGTGAACTGTGTCAAGTGAATTTCTCAAAACTACAATAGTGACCACAATAATAATGTGATAATAGAATAATACTTCAATCAGTGCAAATCCATCACCTCAAACACAGACAAAAAAGTGACAATGGTGAATATATATATATATACTGTATGTGAAGTAAATAGCTGCTCTGGACCCCTGATTAGGACTGTTCACTGTCCCAGTTGTATTGTTTTCTTCTCCCAGGTAAGGGTCATAAATAAGAAGAGAGATTGTTACTTTGTGCAATATATTATCACTACAATATCACACTATTGCGATATCGCTCTTATTATTTATGACTTTTATCTGCTGAGAACAAGTGGCTTACAACAGAAGGCGTATTACAACCCAAACCCCTACCGAGGGACACACACAAGGGCTCCCATCGGAGAGAGGTGAATCTCTGACTTGCTGTATTACATCAGAAGAACATTGTGAGTGAGACCAACACTGAATTAATAGATTGGAATAATTTTATCACAGACTACACTATTATTGGTTTTGTCTCTCCCCTTTTTTTCTTTATATATATATCACTTATCCACCAAGCGCTCCCCCCTTACCTGGAAGAAGAAAACACGTTTCAGCTCCGGGACCTGAGCAGACTTAGTGGCGCCAGTTTGTTAGCCACCTGGTCTCTCGGAGCCACGGACTTGGAAACCACTAGCTCATATACAGTGCATAAGCATTTACCATTGTAAACAATGTCAGAAATAAAAATGTTTCACAATTTCTTTTAAGTCCCTCGTTTCCTGGGTTTGACTGAAGAGACGCGCACGTTAAGTTTCAGCGCTCCTAGAGCTTCCTGTAAGAAAATGTGTAAAAAGTTTAACCAAATAATGCTTAGGTTCAACCCCCCCTCCCCCCTTGAAACTCATAGCCTGAGAATCTCCACGGGTTAGCACTCCAGGAAAGGTAAAACGCACATACATTATTTATTACAATACAATGAATGTGGCAAAACTGGGTTCAAGAGCTGACACTCTAATCTCCCCAACATGGCTCAGAGATAACCAGCTGGGCATACAACCACTATTGATGGCCTGGTTACCCCCTCACTGTCACAAGGATACAGGGGAAAGATTGGTGGGTACAGGGGGGGGAGGGATTAGAGGATTCAGGGGGAGGGAGGAATTAGAGGATTCAGGGGGAGAGGGATTAGAGGGTACAGGGGGAGAGAGGGATTAGAGGGTAGAGGGGGAGAGGTATTAGAGGGTAAAGGGGGAGAGGGCGATTAGAGGGTACAGGGGGAGAGAGGGATTAGAAGGTACCAGGGGGAGAGAGGGATTAGAGGGTACAGGGGTAGAGAGGGATTAGATGGTACAGGGGTAGAGAGGGATTAGAGGGTACAGGGGGAAAGAGGGATTAGAGGGTACCGGGGGGAGAGAGGGATGA
>WSYH01015782.1:0-13861 GCA_036426205.1 Ascaphus truei | reverse complement strand
AGCCTGTATTGTGAGCGCTGCAGAGCATTTGCGCCAATACCTTTCTCCAACCTTGTTTGGATAAGATTTTTGTAGTATTTTTGAATTATTCTACTGCTTTTCTCCCTTTTCAACGAGTTTAGTTCATCAGCAAGAGAATTCTGTTTCTGGAGCTTGCTCTGAGTGTGCATAAATGCGTCCTTCATTATATTGTGTAACTCTGTGGATTTCTTCACTAGGGTCGCAGCTGCTTTCCTATTCCAGGTTTTTTTCTCCTGGGTGTACTGACTGTTGGGGATGAGTCAGCGTTTCTGATCCTCTAGCTCTTTCTTCAGTTTCTGAACCTTCTCGTGCTCCCTCTTGTACTTAGTCACCTGGCCTCTAAGCTGAGCCTCCAGTGATTCTCTGGTGATGTTCAGGGTAGCCTTCAGTTCCTCATGCTGCTCTGTGGGGTTCCGGTTCCACTTCCCTGGTATGGTTGGGTAAGAGTTTCTCTGTCAGCACCGGGCAGACACTTCTGACTTGGGCCCTCCTGAGATTCTGTTCTTCCTGAGACAAATCCTCCATTTGCTCTAGGCTGCAGGACATCTCGGCCTACATTTTTCTCAGCGGGATCTGCAGACGCCTCTGTCCCTTCCATGCTAAGTGGAGAACCTCGTTTATTTTTATGGCTTTTTTTATTGGACGTCTCTGTCCCATCAGGGATACTGAGCTCTCTTTCTTTATATGAAAACTTCAGCAGTTTCACTGCATCCGCCATGCTTTTCATACAGTTGCGTTACCTGGTGTAAATATTCAGCGATCTGCTACTCCTGCTCTTGCTGCCGCCAATCATATTTGTCATCATAGAGACCGGTCTTTTCGGTGCGTACCGAGTTCAGACACCTCCAGCATCCTAGTGGTGTTTTGTGGGTGCAACTCGTTTCGGGCCCCACATAAGAGATATCTTCATCCGTATCCATATCCTCATAGGACCGGAAGGGCCACTCTTCTGTGGGGTCGGGTTCATTACAGGAACACCACATTTTGTCCTCTATTTTGGTGGTATAAGGTGTATTTTCCCCCTAACCTAGGGAGGCGCTATTGCAGTGATTTTCTCTGCATATGCTAGAAACCCAGCTGGCAGCTTATCCCAATTATAAGACCATATGTAAGACACATGTGGAGAGGTACGAACATGGAGACAGTTTTGGGGGAAATTAAACAGTATAATTTTTTTTAGCCCATGATTTTAAGTGATACAGTTTAAGGCAATATATATATATACACAAATAAATAAACAGCCTATCCCTATGAACGGGCTAACTCACACCCCAAGTCCCTATCTGCAGGGCTGGGAGGAAATGCCTCTTACCAACCTAAGACAACAAAAAGTAAAGGGGGTACCTCAAAGCAGGTGGCTCTTCATGTTAGTCTCTGTGTCTGGGTCTGTATTGGTGTCCATTGATGGGCTAGCCTCTGGCGGGTTCCCGGGTTCGCTGCACCCTGGAATAAAGGTCTTGTCCCTAGGGTCTTGATGTCAGCACACAGTCCTTGTGCTCAAGACAATCATCTCCTTTGACAGCATAGTTGTGACTCTGCTCAGACGTCTCTCTCTCTCTCTCTTGCAGTTTCTAGCAGGAGGCTTTTTAACCTGTTTGAGTAGACATGAGGAGACTGGTTAATTGACTTTGGCTTCAATTAACTAGCTCCCTGCTGGGTTACTTAGACCACTAGAGGCTTTCTATTGAAGCCTCATTGAGACAGGGTTACATCCCTGTTACATATTCTGTAAACATATTTGCACCTGGATTGAAAACTGGTTGAAGGATAGACAACAGAGTTGTAATAAATTTAACTTTTTCAGGTTCCTCAAGGACCGGTACTGGGACTCCTGCTTTTTAACTTGTTTATTAATGACCTTGAGGTTGGCATAGAGATCAAACTCTCCATATGTGCTGATTATGTGTATATGTATAAGGTAGTAGAATCAGAGCAGGATGTTATTTATCTCCAGAAGGACTTGGATAGACTGGAAACTTGGGCAGGTAAAATGTCAGATGTGGTTTAATACAGATAAATGTAAGGTTATGCATTTGGGTAACAAGAATAAACATGCAACTTACAAAAGAAATGGGGATAAATAAAAGGAATCCTTGATGGAGAAGGATTTAGGAGTGCTTGTAGTCAGCAGGCTTAGCAATAGTGCCCAAAATCATGCAGTAGCTGCAAAGGCAAAGAAGATCTTATCTTGCATTAAATGGGCAATGAATGGAAGGGAAGTAAACATAATGATGTCCCTTTATAAAGCATTAGTAAGACCACACCTTTAACATGCAGTACAATTTTGGGCACCACTCCTTAGAAAATACATTATGGAACTAGATAAAATGCAGATAAGAGCCACCAAATTAATAAAGGGGATGGATAATCTGATCTATGAGGAGAGGCTAACTAAATTAGATTTATTTACATTAGAAAAGTGGTGTCAAAGAGGGGATATGATAACTATATACAAACATATTCAGGGACAAAACAATGAGCTTTCAAAATAACTATTCATCCCAAGGGGAGTACAAATGACACGGGCCATCCCTTAAGGTTGAAGGAAAATTGCCTTCACCAGCAACAAAAGAAAGGGTTCTTTACAGTCAGTGCAGTTAACATGTGGAATTCATTACCCATGGAGACTGTCATGCCAGATATAATAGATACAGTGGGGGTGATTCACTAAGCAGTGATAACTGCTTTAAAGTACGATAAAGGCCTTTTAAGACCCATACTGCCTACTGTGCAATTCACTAAGCAGTGATAACAATGCTTTATCGGCCATAAATGGCATTTTTTCAGCCAATAAAAAAAAATACGTCCAATCAGGCAAAAAACGTCAAATGCGCCGTGTTTTGCCAGTCAGCACGATTCACCAATCAGTGAATCGTACTTAAAAAGCACGCCAGATTTTTGCACCAGCTAAAGGGTGGCGCAAAAGAAATTGAGCCATGAAGAAAATCATTGTTTACTTTTTTTAGCCACACAATTAATACAACAGGCCTTTGGGTGTCCCCGGGTTATCCTTGCGGGTGTCCGGGGCCCACCGGTGATCCCTCCGGGAGTCTGGGGCCCACCGGTGATCCCCGTGGGAGTCCGGGGTCCACGGGTGATCCCTGCGGGAGTTCAGTTCCCTCGGGTGATCCTTACAGGAGTCTGGGGTAACTGCTGGGAGTCGTGAATGGCGGTGCAGCTGCCTTGGAAAGAACGTGTGACCAAAGATTGCAATAAAATCTCTAGGTACAAAAATTTATTGGCACATAAGGAAACAGCAAAAAAGAGTATAGAGCAAAGAGTATAGTACACAAACCAATCGACTAACATAAATACCCAAAGTTCCTTCCTTCAACCATGACGTATCGGCGCTCTCATCCAATGAGAGTCATCACGCCCCTTCTCACGGATGCCTCATACCATTACCCAGTATGTCAGCTAGATCTTAAAGGGGAAACCAAAGCTTGTCTCTCTGTTGACGTATCGGCTGAAAGAGCCAATAGTAGCCCTCGCATACATTCTCTTGCTAAAGGCCCTCGGTATATGTTAACCTATTTGCTGCTGGAATGATATATAGGACGATACTACATGGGGAAGTCAGGAACTTGGTATTTTACAAAAACACACAGAGTATAGGAATTGTGCAAGGAATCAAACATGTATAGATTCCATTAGAAATTTGAAAAGATTACAAAAGACAATAAAAATACAAAAAATATATACAAGCACTGTCTCTAATAGACTGTAAACACATAAAAACCACTTCCACTTGAAGTGACTTGAGAATATTAAAACAACCAAGTGCTGTAACATAATCCTCACAATATAATAAAAACAAAAAAACAATAAACGAGCATAAAATTAACCAACCTAATCCAAAAACAAATTACATATATCTTCTTCGTAAACAAAAAATATATAATAAAAATATTTTATTTTGATTGATTTTATGTTATTTTAATTAAGGGAAAGAGTAATTGTAACGGAATATTATTAAGATATGTATTTTATTTATTCATGGTTTTGTTTTGGTGTTTTAATTGTTTATTCTGATCTTTATTTTGGATTTGATTAATTGATTGGTGGTAATTTTGCTCGGTTTACTTCTTTATTTGTTTTTAGTTTGAGATTGTTTTGAATGCATTGGTTCTTGGTTGTGATTGTTTTGAATGCATTGGTTCTTGTTTGTGATTGTTTTGTTTAGATTGACCATTGCCTGGCATAGTGTTAAATCAAGCCCATATTATATGGGCATGATGTACCCACTGTGCCATTCAATTGTTTGAATGGCATTAGAAATGTGTTGTTGCTGCCGTCCATGCAGCTCTTACAGGCTGCTTTATTTTCTATCAGCTATCGCTAGTTAGATTTTTAAGCACGATAGCAGGGGGGAAAAAAAAAGCTTGCGCGGTCGAACATGTTTTTGCCCGCACCTAACCAAATGTGCTTCACTTCTTAGGCAATCTCGCATCTGGCTTCATTTTTTATTGTGGGATTACAAATTTCCCAATCGGGCGCAAAAGCTCACTGCTTAGTGAATCACCCCCAGTATGTTAAAAAAAACTTTGTATATCTTTTAGTAAGGAAAAGTATACAAGGATATACAGTACCAAATAGGTAACCATGGGAAGGATCTTGATTCAGGGAGTAATCTGATTGCCAATATTTTGAGTCAGGAAGGAATTTATTTTTCCCCTTATGAGATATCATTCGATGATGTGTCACTTAGGTTTTTTGTTTGCCTTCCTCTGTATCAATATACTGTAAGTACGGATATAAGATAAAGTATCTGTCATCTAAATTTAGCATGGGTTGAACTTGATGGATATATGTTTTTTTCAACCTCATCTACTATGTAACTATGAAATATGAAGGTTTAAAAAATGTTTATGTAGACCTGCTGGGAATCTCAGAAGAACATTAAGCATGATGTGGTTAGCAAATTCCCTGAGGCAAAAATAGTTCCAGATTTATAATTTAGGATGTTTTTGCACTAGTGAACCATTGATAATTACACTATTAGGGGCCTATGCAGAGAGCAGCGCTATTTCGAAATTCGCCATTTTTTGGAGAAAATCGCGCAGAAAGCAGCAGAAAATGGCGAGTTCCGAAAAACGCGCCAATTTTTCTTTTCTATTTGTAAAACTCGCCTCGCGGCTGGCGAGAACCTCAATCTCGCCAGTTTTAAAAATATCCGTATGCAGAGAGGCGCGAACGGCATCTAGCGGCTGTTCGCGCCAATAAAATGGCGCGATTGTCTCCGTTTTGCCTCGCCAAAAAAAACTGCCGCTCGCGGCCATTGCAAAGGGAAAAAAAAAGGCGCGAATTTGTTTTAACACATTTCTGAAGCGCGCATCTCGCCAATTTAAACTCGCCACACGCATCCATGTTAAACATAGCAGAATTCGCACTTTTCTGCATATGGAGATTAAAACTCTCCAAAAAAGCTACTTTTTAATAAATTCGCCAATTTTAAAATTCGCTGCTCTCTGCATAGGCCCCTTAATGTGTTAGAATTTACAGTAATGTTTTAAAATAATGCACTAGAAAGCATTTCTGTTAACCTTTTTTTTCACATCATGCTGACACTATATCTTTTGATTGTTTAGGTTTTTTTGACGGAGTATTCTGGTCCTTTTTTAATCTATCTGCTATTTTATGTCCGTCTCTCGCATATTTATGGCCAAAATGAAAGCAATGCTGGCATCCGTCACCCTGTAGTACAGTAAGTAAATACAAACACTTATTTGCATCTCATATGGCATAATTTTAATCTTTGCATCAATGTATCATGGTTCACCTGTGTGCACCAGTTTGTGGTTAATGAAGTGTAACAGCATAAATTAGGGAGCTGTTTTTCGGTTATATTCCTGTATTAATTCCTGCATTACTGTTTCAACATTTTTTCATCATGTATGTATGTATGTCTTTATTGATATAACACCATTAATGTACATAGCGCTTCACAACAGTAATATACGTGACAATCATATAAATTACAAATAATATAAATAACACATAAAGAGGAGAAGTGCTTCAGACATAAAAGTAACATTTAGGAAAAGGAGTTCCTGCTCCAAAGAGCTTACACTCTAATTGTAAGAAGAATGTACAGAGACAGTAGAAGGGTGCTCTGGTAAGTGCGTCTGCAAGGGGCCAAGGTTAATGTATGAGGTGTATAGTATCAGCCATGGATCTACTCATACAGTATGCTTCCTTAAGAAGGTTTGTTTTGAGGTGGGTCATGTTAATTTCCCCGGCTAAAAATATGTGTCGATTGTAAGAAACTATTTTATTTGATGCCTGAACAATCAGAAAATGGTACTGTGCCTCAAAACAAACGTTTCCTATATTTACATATCTTGAAGATTTATCCCATTTTGTTGCCTATAATCTCTCTGAAATTAATGTTGGCAATGTATGCATGGTGACATTTTATGAAGATTTAACTGGTGCAGAACTATTAAGACGCTTTTAAAAATATTAGTATTAGAGTTTCGAGAAGGAAATAAATCTTTAATCCCATTGCATAGAATTCAGAAGAAATTAAATATTTCTCAAAAGTAGTGCATGGGAAGAGAGTAGGATATCGTTGATTATTTTTTTCTCTTGTAAACTAAAGAAATAGGAGATTTAAGATAATTATTAAAATATATATAAAATAAATGAAGGCATTTTAAACTTGTATCCATTACTATCAATTGGGTCTACTGTATGTATCAGAACTAAGGCAAAGATGAGGCAAATCTGGGGCATAATAACTGCTCTATGTGTATCAAATATTAATGTCTTGTGCAGATGTGTGCCCCATACTTGCTCCACATTTGTCTTGATACATAGGCCCAGTATATCAAATGACGAATGCCAGCACAAAGTTGCTATTTTGTCACAAACCACTCTAAAAAATATTTGTGGCAGACTCTGTTGATGTGTGGGGTCAGGAAATCTCCCAACTCTGGTCCTGTCCATACCCTCCTATCCCAGCAGGTGTGGTCTCTATACCTAGGAATAGGATGCTATCCTATATATATATAATCCATGGGTCCCATATTTTGTCATGTGTCTTAGTTGTGTGTTTAAAGCATGCTGTCAGTCTGTCCATTGTCTCTTTTTTATCGTATTGGTGGATGGGGCCTCTACATTTTTCTAGGCCACGACTATCGTGCAATAAAAAATAGTAGAGTGGCGCTAGTCCAATTGGCAAAGTGCAATAATTACTTAACGTCCCACCGCTGGTGTCCCAGGAGGTTATTCAAACTCCTCCTTATGTGTAGTATTGTAGAAAATAAAGTTGTCCTCCAGCACGTGGTCTTATTGCTCTTTTCTTCCGTATATATATAAAAAAAACAACAAAAAAACACACCACAAACAAGTGGTATAATAGGCGTCGACAATAAATATTCTTATGTACTGTATAGAGAAGTAGAGAACTTAACACTTGCCTGTGTGTTTGTTCCCGTGGTGTATACTCCTCTATGTTCTTTCTGCTGTTACCTTAAAAAGTGGAGAGAGGCATAGCATAATACTGTTTTATTGGAAAAAAATTAAATGATATGGTAAAATACACTTACTAACAACCAACCACATGGATTGTGGTGGTTTCTGTTGCTGCAAATGTCCTTTAATAGTAGCTCTTTTTGGAGGTGCTTTGCAGTCACCCGTTTTCCAACTCCTGACAGTCAGTTTGTGTCCACGGAAATGAGGGGCTTCCCCAGACTTGTGCACAGTCTGTTGTGCCTCTCCTCGTCCGTTTCAGCACACCGCGCATGCGCCGACCTCTCTGCTGGCTGTCAATGCTGATTGGGTGATCCGCAGTCTCCAAAGTATGGTGGCTGCCTTAATCTGGGACATAAGATTCTACACTAGAGACATCACAATATAGATTATATAAGACCTTTCTGACCTTTTCTGTTGCTACATAACTGTTCAAATCCTGACACTTTTTTAAATTGTGTTCCCTGTTCGACCTGCCTAAAATGTGTCTAACTTGGAAATACCGGAATACTGTAGATCTTTGGAGGGGATATAGTATTTCCTTACTACCTCTGCAAATTCCATTATTTTTCCCTTCGCTATGACATCCCCTATTTCTTTTATGTCTCTCTTTTCCCAGTGCTTGAAATTGTTATTTCCCAATTTCTGTAAACAGTTTGGGTTTCCTGATAAAGGGTTTAATCTAGAGGGGTATGGAGTTAGTACATATTTAGTCTGAGACGATTTCCATATCTTTAATGTATAATCTGTATTGTATTACATGGTGTTCTAAAGATGATGTTTGTGAGCCACAGTCTCGCTTGAAGTGAAATGTCTCCGAACAAAGCTCTTTCAATCTCTACCCATCTATGGTGGTCCCCGTCCACATGCCACATTATTATTTGTTTCAAGTGTGATGCTAAGTAATATTTAGTGATATTTGGAATCACTACTCCCCCTCTATCTCTTGAGGACATAAGTACTACTCTTGCTATTCTTTGTTTCTTGTTCTGCCAGATGAAATCAAAACACTTGTTTTTTATGTCCCTCAGGATCTTATAGGATACTGGAATCGGGAGAGTTTGGAAATAGTAGAGCAGTCTGGGTAGAATCTTTATTTTTAGCGAGCACACTAGGCCCAGCCATGAAACCTGGAAATTGTACCATGAGGCCAGGTCTCTCTTGATCTGTGTAATTAGATTTGGAAAGTTATGTTTGGATAGCGTTCAAGATGAGCTCGTCAGGTATATGTCTAAATATTTTAGCCGGGATTCCTTCCATCGATAATTGAAATTCAATTTTATACGTTTCAGTTAGTTACTAGGGAGTGTCAGATTTAAAGCTTCTGATTTGTCTAAATTAATCTTGTATCCTGAGAGGGATCCAAATTCTGTCAGCATCGCATGTAGATTAGGAAGGGTCGTCAGGGGCTGGGTAACTGTCAGTATTATGTCATTGGCAAACAACAATATTTTGTATTCTCCGAATTTAGGCCCAGAAGGATTGCCTTTTCCCTTTTTTTTGCACTTGATCTATTATTGACTATTTTTCTAGTATTATGCAAGGCGTGTCTATTGGTTATTAAACCCACCAGGTTTGGGTTTATAAGTCTCGGCAACACCAGGTTAATTCTGTTAGGATCTTACTGTAGATTTTGAGATCAGATTTTAATAGTATATTGGCATTTTACTCTTGCAGTTGAGAGGGTCCCACCTTTCTTTATATACTGCATTACCATGATATTTGCCTGTGACACGGTATGAGGAATTTCCTCACCTTTCATAAAGGAGTTCAGTTATTTAACTAGGTATGGGGCCAAGATCTTGAAATATTTCTTGTAATAAATGTTAGATTGCCCATCTGGACCTGGGGCTTTTGAGGTTTTGAGATCTTTAACCACCATTCTATTCTCCTCTATCGTGATTTGAGCATTTCCCCCCCCCCCTCCCCAGCTCCTCTTCTGACAACCCAGGGAGATTACAATAGTTCAGGAAATCTAAAATTGTGTCTTTCTTGGCTTGTTTTGACCCTGTTTCGGCTTCCGATTATACAGATCTGTAAAGAATTTGGAAAGTTCGCCTGCCATTTCGTCTGGGTCATGGGTTACCCTCCCTTTTCTTGTCCTTATTGCATAAACCCCTGATTTTGCTTTTAGACCCTTTAATTTATTCACTAATATTTTATCGGCTTTGTTACCTTTTTATTAGTAGAGTTGCCTTGTCCATCTTAACGCTTTCTCTACTTCTTCCATCTGTATACTTCTAAACTCTTCCCTCAGTGACGTTAGTTTTTTCAGTATCTTTTTATTGGAGTATGTCTTGTGAGCCTTTTCTAACGCTGTGATCCCTTCTGTTATCTCCTATTTGACTCTTATCTTTTTTCTTTTATTATGAGTTGCAATAGCTATGCATGTCCCTCTCATATGAGCCTTAGGCTGTGATATTTGTATAACTCCGGTTCCATAGGTCGCAGCAGGCTGAAAGTTGGACCCTATAGTGTACCACTTCCAGCATTAAGGTCTGGAAAGTTTGGACCTGCTGGACCTACCAGAACCGGGTATTTTAATATGTGTAGGTATTAAAATGTATATGGGGTTTTGGGTTTGCTCTGAAAACTGCAGACTCCTTCTGCTATGTTAATAGGCAGGAAGAGCATCCTACAAGAAATTAACATAGCCCAGTGATCAAAGGCTAACTGCCCTAATTGTTTATACTGGGGGCAGGAACCAAGGAACTGAATGGTTTTTAAGTGTGATACTTCACACTTACAATGGAAGCCAAAATCTGCTTCAAAGAGCTTCAAAGAGATTTTTGCTAGGCAGCTCGGCGCCTTGAGTGTAAGAGAAGGGTTAAAATGGTATATAAGTCAGAGTCACCCCTTACTCAATATTCTTCATGTGTCCTTCATGTGTCTTCATGAGCTGCATGTATTGCTGTGATGTCAACTGAATTATGGAAGAAATGGCCCATCCTGTATCCTGATGGCTTTCTTGTCCTAACCTTTAAGTAAGTGTCCATATTTTGTCTGTTATTTGTATATCTTGTGTGTTCACCCTTTTCAAGGAATAAATTATATTTTATCATATCTAAGCCTCGTCCGGTTCAACCCAGTTATATATTTGGTGGTGTATTATTAATAGCCTGTCACAAAGCTCCCGTCACAGGCTTATTAATAAAACTGGTGGCAAGCGGCGGGATTGAACTGGACCTGTATTACAGTGTACTGAGGGATACTGAAATATAGTGGGAACTCGATGGTAATTGCGAGTTCCTGGGACTAAAGATATTGAACACACAGTGTACAACATATAACACAAGATATGGCACCTCCTCACTGTTCCCCTGCTTGTGAGAAGCATTGCCTCCAGAACCAAAGTGCCGGCCATCCGTCTGACTGGAGCCGGGCACCGAGACCGGAGGAGGGCATCAAGTCGGCGTGGGGACCAGCAGCCGGCAAGGCTGAGAGAGAAGCAGCGATCGGTGAGCATGAAACCCGACAGGCTGAGCAAAGATCCACAGCTGCAGCCGCTGTAACCATCAAACCGCCCGGAGAGCAGGGAATGGACCAAGCTCCGGGACGGCAGAGACTTGTGGAGGGAGCGGGCGATCACGGAGACCCCGAAAGTTTTACAGCCGGAGAGGTAACGGCCGTTGCGGCGGCCAATCCATTTTCCCTGGAAGAGCTTTCACTGTTGTCTGCGTGGGGAGGGATGTGGTCCCAGGTGGAGCGGAACGAGCTCCTGAGGCTGGCGTTGTCCCGACCCACTTACTCCCTCCCAGAGCCCGGCGCTCAAGCAACTCCGCTCTGGACTCCGTTGCCCCTTGCTCGGGTTAGTCCACTGGTGGCGGAGAAGCTCCGGCAGGCGCTGCAGCACTGCCAACAAACGGGCCACAATAATGCCCGGTGCCCGGACCGTGCACGGTTGGGCGAAGAAGCCCCTCAGGGCCAGTGCTCACGAGCTGCGGAAAAGATGACCCAGTTAGCGGCATCCTCTGATGGCTCCCGCCCAGCCGGGGCGACAACCTTCCTCGGGATATCTCCTGGAGATCCTGGATGGGCTGCATCGGCAACAGCGGCGGAGAACCGGCGGCGGCGGAGAAGAAGCCGCCACTCCGGCATCCTGCCGGCATCAATTTTATTTGGGGGGAGGATTGGGGTGTGCGGGAGGTGGGTGTTTCACATTGTTTGGCGGAGTCGGCAATTCCCAGCGATGACTGGAGCCCCACAATCCACGCCGGTGACCCTGCATCAAAGCCGGGTACAGCTGCGGCAGCTACCCGGGGCTCGCCCATGGCGGCGACGGCGGCGGAAGGGCCGCGATTCCGGCAAAGTGCCGGAGCCCTTTCTGAGTGGGGGGAGGGACAGGGTTTGCAGGAGGGGGTTATTTTACCTGGTTTGGCGGGAGCCGTGTTCCTCCACAAAGACCTGGGACCCTTGTCCTGCACCGTTGTACCTGTACCCAACCCGGGCGCTGTCGCGGCAGCGGCCCGTTGCTGCCCAGCCCAGATGGTGCCGGCGGCGGC
The DNA here is from genome assembly GCA_036426205.1 of Ascaphus truei. Classification (NCBI taxonomy): domain Eukaryota; kingdom Metazoa; phylum Chordata; class Amphibia; order Anura; family Ascaphidae; genus Ascaphus; species Ascaphus truei. Next base: position 1,865 of record WSYH01015782.1, on the reverse strand, counting down.
CACTTCAGTCCCCCTGCAATCAGGACCAACGAAGGTGGCAGTCTCTGCGGGGACCAGCAAGGTAAGCCAGACCAATTCGCAGACTGACCCTGACTTATTTTTCCCTATGACTGTACCACGTTGTTTCACTATAGGGAGGTCTGGGGGGTGGCAGGAGATAGGGGTACCAGGGGAGGGGAAGGAAGGGCAGCTTGTAGGGCAGCCAGGCTTCCCCATTACCCTGGCAGAGCAGCAAGGGAACTTTCAGTTAAGAGCCCCACTGTTGCAGCCTTGCTATGGGCTGGAGGTATCAGGGGTTGTGGCAAAGTTAGACCACCACCAGATTACCTGCCAACCAGGAGCTAAGGTGGGTACATCTGCACCAGCAACTCTGAGATCATCCCCAGTAATGGGGAGGCAGTGTCAGGGAGATGGCCTCACTCAGGTGCCCCTAGGATCCAGGTTAGGATTAGCTAGGGAGAAGCGGAGTGAGGGGAGGCTGCAGGTAGGCAGCCAGCATCAGATCTCAGTGGGAGAAGAAGGGCTAGTGGTAGCCGGGGAGGGACAGCTGCAGTTATGGCAGCTAGAGTTTCCCATTACCCTGGCAGAGCCTCAGGGGGTTTCTCAGATCAGCAACCCCCTGTTGCAGCCTGGCTATGGGCTGGGGGTATCATGGGCAGGGGCCAGCTTGTGCCACCCCAGGGATACCCGCCAGCCAAGAGCTAAGGCGGTTGCAGCTGGAGAGGTGCCCCTGAGCTCATCCCCTGGTAAGGGGGAGACAAGGTCAGGGAGGTAGGTGCACTCAGGTAGTTCCAGTGTCTGGGTTAGGATTGCCCAGGGGGGAGAGGAGTGCAGGTGGGCTGCATAAAGGTAAGCAGCAGGAGTCATCAGCAGGGGCTGAGGTGCTGGGCCTAGGGGAGGCTAGGCAGGGAGACACTGGGGAGCAGGGGGAGATAGGAGGTCAGTGGAGTGTCAGGCAGCTGGCTGAAGCTGGGGATGGGCTAGGTAGGCAGAAGGTCCCTTGTTCTGACCGGCCAGGAGTGACCCCTGACAGATTCCCAGGGTTCCCAGAGGAGTGGCTGTGGGTAGATTGGCAGCCAGGGAGGAGAGTCAAGGGTATAGCAGAGCAGTTAGAGGTGGACACAGGGCCAGGGCAGGTAGGGTCCCTACAGGATAGTGACATAACTCTTTCCCAGACTTGGTTGACAGGAAAGCGACGGTCTGGGCTTGATAGCTGGCCTCATGCTGGTGCAGAGACATGCCAGTCTCTGGGCAGTGTGCAGCCTGGTCTGCAAAGGGGCCCCTTCACCATGGACTTGGTTCACCAGGCACTGGGTGGGGGACAGAGGGAGGCAAAGGAGAATGCCTGGCGGCCACGGTGGAGCCCTGCTCAGCAGGATCTGGACTTCAATATCCACTATGGCCAGGACAATGTACTGGACAATGCCGGAGGACAATTTTGCCAGGCCAATCCCTCAGGACTTATTGAGTGCTTCAAGGGCGCCAGTGGTGTCCCTGTGCCAGGGGAGGCAGCTGGGGCACCAGGCACCCATTGAGCAGGGGAGGTGTGATGATAGAGAGGATTTGGCCCGGGATTAAAGGGGTTACACCCCATTTGGCCACCTTCTACTCTCACCTGGGAAGCAAGGGGTTAACTGGACTGAGGTCCAGTAATGTGTTTTGCCTTGCTTCAATATTCAAATGTTTATTCCCCTGTGTAAATGTATTGTGTTATCCTGGTGTTTGCACTCACACATACACTAGGGTTGATGCGGGAGAGAAGGGGTTAATGTTAAAATGGTGATTATAGCCCTTTGTGTAATTTTCCCGCCTTTTCAAGCTCCATTTTGCAGCCGTCCATAGGTCGCCATTGAGCCTCCATGCTT
>WSYH01015781.1:860-13866 GCA_036426205.1 Ascaphus truei | reverse complement strand
CCCCCCCCCCCCCCCCATATATATGACATGAGCAGAGACTTAACCCTTTGGTTGCCATTGCATAACCCCACTACAGCACACAGGGTTAAAATAACCGTTCCCGTGCCCCGGGGTGACGAGTTTTGCCCCAGCCATAGGCTGGGAGGGGCCCTTTATATAAAGACGTAGCGGTACTGGGAGAGCGCCCGAGCCTCTTATATAACGGGCAACCGTGGGGGTTAGGTGAGCCGCCGCGCAGGCTGGTGTCACCGCGTGGTCACCCAACTCCAGATGTGCTGCAAGGCTGTCAATATCGGAAGTTAAGCAGTAACACCGGTGGTGGGGGGGGGGGGGGGTGGTATAACACCCCCTCACCCCCAGCTTGTAATGCCTAGGGCAACCCTTTTTGCTTTTCAGAGGGGTCGCAACACCTTTGCAGTCCCTTGTGGCTACCAAGGGGTTAAGTGTCCCCCAGTCGAGACTTTGGGGTTTGGCAGCTTCTGCATTTGCGCTTCCGCCTGGAAAGGGTTCGTAACCGCCAATAGTGCAATGCGTTCGCTGCTGGGTGAGTTGCACACCTGTGAAGGATGTTGTATCGGAGCCACCACGTGCTTCAGCGCAGGAGGAGGGAGGACCGTACAATACTGTGTAATAGGGTCCCCTCAACCCTATCCCTGCACAATGGCCGTTTAATGGCAGAGCCAACGAGGGGTTAATGGTCCAGCGGTTTGATGCGGCTCAGAAGGGCAGGAAATCATTGCGGATATTCTCTGGTCAGCGCAGAGTACACTGTCACCGCCATGTAACGTACAAATATTGTACTAAACTCGGGGTCCCCCCCAGTGCAGGAAATCTACACTCCTTATGGAAGGGTTCATTAGGGTTCCTCAAGATCTCTCCCCCGAACAGGTCATGTTTTCAGGATATCCTTGCTTCAGCGCAGACTGAGACTCATTGAGCCACCTGTGCTGAAGCTGGGATACCTTGAAACCCTGACCTGTTGAAGGGTCTGGAGGACTGAAGTTGAGCACCGGTCCAAGAATGAGGAGATGACCATGTTGCGTGTTGTAAGGAGAGCGGAGTTATAAAGGGCAGCAACGGATGGATGGTCGGTCAGTCGGCCGAGGGAGACTCGGGCGGCTGTAATAGCGCTGTGTCCCGATCCATAGCCCGGCGCGAGATAGCGGAAATATCCTAAATAATATGTGGAACCCCCCCCCCAAGCTACAGGCTTATTGGGACGGCCATATTTGCTTTGGGCAGGAAGTAAACTGTACCCCAGCAGCCCGGCTGGGGCACGTACCCCGATTACTTCGTTTGGGAATCGGCGAACTCCACAAATGAGTCCCAGCTATTTCGCTGATCGTATGTGTCGCGTGTTATCATGGCGTCGCTGCACTGCCGGAGAAATGTGTCAGTTTTCAGTTCTTAATTGGCTCGTTTGTGGCTAGAATGTGATAAAAACCTTTATATATATATTAAACTATAGATATATTATATATATATATAGTATATATATATATAATATATATATATATATATATATATATATATATATATATATATATATATATATATAAAATTGCATGTCATTTCCCAGAATCCCTTGCTGCAGTGGAAGCACTGTGTGCTGGGTGATAATGGTGAAAGGCAGGGGTGCAGACCTGTCTAAGACGTGAGAATGAGCACACAGTAATAGTTCCATTTGAGATATATATATATATATACACACACACAAATACAACTGTATGCTGTATATATATATATATTACGCACTTCTGTTTTATGAGGGCGCGCATGTCTCTGGTATATGGCAATAAACTGCCCTGCTTTATGATGCATAGATTGTAAGCTCTCCGGTCAGGGCCCTCATTACCTCCTGCATCTGCATTATTTGGTATGCACCTCTGTACAGTATGTGTAATATACATAACTCTGTGCCACCGTCGTACTGCGCTGGGATATGTTGTTGCTTTACAAATAAACGAGCATAAATAATACATACGATTTTGCATTAAAGTGTGTCCCTGTGTCCCTGTGTCCCTGTGTCCCTGTGTCCCTGTGTCCCTGTGTCCGCGTGTCCGCGTGTCCAGTGTGGGGTTCTCCGAGTTTGAGCAGCACAATATAGAAATGTTTTATATACTTATTTGTTGACTTCACTTATCTCTATACACGTAATGATTGTGGGACTGTGCACACACCTGCGCTACAGACCCGTATGTAATTCCTAACCGCACGAATCCTGTCGCACACGCGGGGAATACTGCGCAGGCGCGTTAATAAACCAACGCAGAAGAAAGAATTCAGTGGCGGTTTTGACACCAAGTTTAGCCTTATATTCGGACCCCCCCTTTGGAATTAGAACCTGTAACGGGGCGGGAGTGTCCTTTACTGTCGCCCGCCTCCTGCAGTTACGGCGGTTATAGTTCTTGCGTGGCGCCTGAATTTTCCGTAGCGCAGTACAATGTGGGGGGTGGAGGAAAATGATAAAGTTGTAAGACAACATAATACAGACCATAGGGAGCCGGTCCCTGCCCCGAGGGGACACTATCATGATTTAATGCAAAAGGTAACCCATCTCAATAGTGCTGCCATAGATTGCAGGGTGTTGGGTTACCCTGCAGTGCGTTGAACGCTTCCTCTGGCACCAGAGGGGTTAAAGGGGGGGGTGTTGTGGGATCCTATAAAGAAGTGTGGGGTGTTATCTTCTCGCCCCGCCCCCGACGTGCCCGGAATATACATGTATATACATATAATCGGTTTCCTGTTCTGTGGGGGGTGAGCTGCTGCTGCGTCTTCTCTCCCCCTCCCCCCCTCCCTAATCTCTCTAATCTGGCAAGGGACATGTGCCGCCTCTTCTAAGGCAGGATATAACAGCTACGCTTTCCCTTAACCTCTTCCCTGCCAGGGGGGAGGGGAGACGGGCAGGGCATGGCGGCCAGGTAGGGCAGTTTGCATCTGTTTGGGGGGGGGGTGAGAGAAAATATTGCTTTTCTGACCTCTGAAGTGGGACAAGACCGAAGCGCTAGCTGTTGGCGGGGTAGGTGTAAAACGTGTGGGCGCCATCAGTGGATGATGGGAGTCTGCCCCGCAGAGCTTGCAATCGGAGCACTAGCAGAGAGGTCTGGCGTGCTCGCTGGCATGGGAAGGGTTAAGCTGGCCGGTAACAATGTTATCGTTTTGTCAGGGTGAGAGACCCAGGAACTGCCCCTATTAACCCATTCACACCCTGGGTTAAGGGTGACACGCACCTGTCAGGATGTGGGGGCCTTGTATGGTAAAGGGGTTCCCTGCAGAAAGAAGATGCTGATGGGTGTATACTTTGTATTGCGTATGGCGTCACCGTATTCCGGAGCGCAGTACGACGTGGGAGGATGATAACATTGTATGACAAACTGAGACCTTAGGTTGGAGGTCCCTGCCTGAAGAGCTTGCAATCGAAGACATGGCAGCATCAAAGCAGCAGCTGCTTCAGTGGGGTGCGGTAGAATTAGGGTAAAGGAATCGGGGGGGTCTTTAATATGTCCCATTCTGGATTCTACCCGCCCCCAACACCCCCCACCCCCCACACCACCAGCACCATAACTTAACCCCAATACAACTGTCCGAGAGAATAAAAACTGAAAGAGTTCGGGATTACACGTCCTATGTTGCAGATTTGTGTGTGTGCGCGTACGCACGCGCACACAGGATCACTACTTCTTTCATTGCGCCTGAAAGAGTAGTGGACGCGCGGAATGGCCTCCACGCAGAGGCCGTGAACCCGTTTCAAATCCCAGTATCCGCTCTCCTTTGAGTCGCTCTTCAAAATGAGATTGTAAGCTCTTCGGGGCAGGGACCCTCCGTGTCCCTGCAGGATTCTTGACGCCGCGCTGCGTTATAGGAAGAGAAATCAATATTACCGTAATCGCCGGCGGCCAAACGGGGGGAAAGCCAGAGCGCCTCGAATGCGGAACATTTCGACGTAATCAAACTCTTCCTGTATTCTCGGCCGCCCCTCCAACGCTAAAGGGTTTTTGTGTGCTTTTTCTTGCATACACGGCACCTCCCGCCCTGACCTGCATATCGCTGCATTCCTGCCCAAACTGTCTGCCGGTTAAAGGCCCAAACTTCCTCTTTCACTTAACGAGGGGCCCCGGCTATAAATGTGTCAGCAGCGCCTTCCAATGACTTTAATTGGGGGGGAGGGGGACAAAAACCATCTGGGGACTATAAACCCCCCCTCCAAACCCTTTCAGGGCTGCCGATGCCTTGGCAGGGTGGCCGATTCTCTGTAGCCCGTGGCGTGGTAGTGAAGGGGTTAAAGGTCGCAGTCCGCGTCGGTCACGGGTTTTGTTTGCTGATCGTTTCTTCGTGCCTTTTCCAACGCGGGTTTTGGTTTTAAAATCGCACGCTCCGGTCGGGAGATACGAGCGTTGACGATTTATTAAGTGTCCGGGAGGTTAAAATGGGGCCAGATACGAAGAGGCGTGAAGCTAATGTAGGAGGCGGGGGGGGGGGGGGATTGCAGCTGTAAAGGCCGCAGCGTGCACGGATCAGTAACTCTGGTAGTGCAGTGAGGGGTTCCAATGTCACTGGCACAGGGCCTTGTTTCATATAATACCAGGGGAGAAGCTGGGGGTATGTGAATGGGAAAACACACACACACACACTCCGATTGTCGATCTACGGTTCTTACTAAGTAAAACTCGGGACCTTCAGCTGGTAGCACAGTTTAAAAAATAAAGTGTATACATAAATATTACAAACTTAGGGGCCAGTCTGATTTTTTAGGAGCCAACATTTTAAGGGGGGGGGGGGTGTTGGCTGTGACAGCACCCCTCTCGTCAGGGGCTGTGTGCATCTGTTACAGATGCGCACCTACATGCAGAAAAAGAGAAATTGTGTAATATATACATTATACACAATGTATGTATATGTGTATGTGATGGGGTTCTGATTAATAGCTGCTTTGTGTGTATCTGTGTATCCCTGGACAGTTACACACCAACTATTGTATCAATCTATATATCCCCCTGGGAAGTTACAATAGCTACTGTGTGTATCTATATACCCCCTGGGAAGTTACAATAGCTGCTGTAAGTATCTATATATCCCCCTGGGAAGTTACCATAGCTGCTGTGTGTATCTATATATCCCCCTGGGAAGTTACCATAACTGCTGTGTGTATCTATATATCCCCCTGGGAAGTTACCATAGCTGCTGTGTGGTATCTATTATACCCCCCTGGGAAGTTCACAATGCTGCTGTGTGTATCTATATATCCCCCTGGGAAGTTCACATAACTGCTGTGTGTATCTATATATCCCCCTGGGAAGTTACCATAGCTGCTGTGTGAATCTATATACCCCCTGGGAAGTTACCATAGCTGGTATATGTATCTATATACCCCCTGGGAAGTTACAATAGCTGCTGTGTGTATCTATATACCCCCTGGGAAGTTACCATAGCTGCTGTGTATTTTAGTGTTACAATGTATGTAATGTGAATTCTAAGGCTGCGTACATACAGCCTTCGTCTGCGCGGAGGCGTGCGCGTCCGTGACATCACCCGCGTGAAGCGGGTGCCTTTTCAGGCCATTGTAGACGCGGCGTGGGGGGAGTCTGTGACGTCACCGCTCACGTGACCTGCCGTCGCGCAGAAAAATCAGTTTTTAAACTGATATCTCGCACAACGCGCGCCCGCTCCTGCTGCCTCCACACGGTCTTCAGCAGCATGGACAAACCCTAAAGCAGGGGTGCGCAAACTGGGGGGCGGGAGATTTGTCCGGGGGGTGTGGGGGGTCGCCAGCGGTTACAGAGGTCCCGCGCTCTTCCCCCCTGGCATTTCATTTAAATGCCGGGGGATCGCGTGAGGCCTCTTCACTTGTAGTTTTATCTCCCACTAAATACTGTACTATTGGAGAGGCGCAGGGGTACAGCTCCCAGAAGCCCCTGCAGAGAAGGAAGGTCACATGACTAGCAGTAGCCTTAAACACCGTCTCTAGGAGAATGTTTAGGTGCCTGGAATTTCCTCTGCGTATGTATAATATGTACCTATATATCGTCATCCTCTTCAGCCAACGATGTCCCAGGTACAGTGGTTACAGCCGCTCTCCATGCTGTCCCAAAACTCTGTCTGTGTGTGTCTGTGTGTCTGTGTGTCTGTGTGTCTGTGTGTCTGTGTGTCTGTGTGTCTGTGTGTCTGTGTGTCTGTGTGTCTGTGTGTCTGTGTGTCTGTCTTTATATCTCACTACAGGCATACCCCGCATTAACGTACGCAATGGGACCGGGGCATGTATGTAAAGCGAAAATGTACTTAAAGTGAAGCACTACCTTTTCCCACTTATCGATGCATGTGCAGTACTGCAATCGTCCTATACGTGCATAACTGATGTAAATAAGGCATTTGTAACTGGCTCTATAGTCTCCCCGCTTGCGCACAGCTTCGGTGCAGGTAGGGAGCCGGTATTGCTGTTCAGGACGTGATGACAGGCGCATGCGTGAGCTGCCTATTGGGCGATATGTACTTACTCGCGAGTGTACTTAAAGTGAGTGTACTTAAAGCGGGGTATGCCTGTATATGTAAGGATGGAACTCGCAGGCCTTGTATACCAAATACCAAAATAAATGCGGTTTTATTCAGATGATGGAAGTTTCCTTACCACAGACCTATATCGTTACATCGTTACATCGTTACATCGTTACATCGTTACATCGTAGATGAGGTTGAAAAAAGACGTACGTCCATCCAGTTCAAACTATGCTATATTTAGACAACAGATACTTTATCCTATATCTGTACTTGCTTATTGATCCAGAGGAAGGCGAATACAACCCCAGAGTCATATCATCCAATGATATCTCATAAGGGGAAAAATGAATTCCTTCCTGGCTCCAAGAACTGGCAATCTGATTACTCCCTGGATCAACATCCTTCCCATGTATACTTATTTGGTATATCCCTGTATACCTTTCCTTTCTAAAAAGATGCCCAACTTTTATTTTTATTTTATAACAAATCTATTGTATCTGCCATCACAGTCTCCATGGGTAATGAATTCCACACTGTAACTGCCCTTACTGTAAAGAACCCTTTCCTTTGTTGCTGGTGAAATTTCCTTTCCTCCAACCTTAAGGGATGGCCCCAAGTCCTTTGTACTGCCCGTGGGATAAATAGTTATTTTGAAAGCACCTTGTACTGTCCCCAAATATATTTGTATATAGTTATCATATCCCCTCTTAGACGCCTCTTTTCTAATGTAAATAAATCTAATTTAGCTAGCCTCTCCTCATAAGTAAGATTTTCCAACCCCTTTATTAATTTTGTGGCTCTTCTCTGCACTCTCTCTAGTTCCATAATGTATTTTCTAAGGAGTGGTACCCAAAACTGTACTCCATATTCAAGGTGTGGTCTTACTAATGCTTTGTAAAGGGGCATAATTATGTTTACTTCCCTTCCATCCATTGCCTGTTTAATGCAAGATAAGATCTTGTTCGCCTTTGCAGCTACTGCCTGACTTTGGGCACTATTGCTAAGCCTGCTGTCTACAAGCACTCCTAAATCCTTCTCCATCAAGGGAATCCCGATTTAATTTGTAAGTTACCTGTTTATTCTTGCTTCCCAAATGCATAACCTTACATGTATCTATATTAAACCTCATCTGCCATTTATTTACCTCCCCAAATTTCCAGTCTCTCCACCCTGCTCTAAATTCCTACTTGCCTCCTCAAAGAAACAAATAAGGTTAATTTGGCATGATCTATTCCTTCATAAATCCATGCTGACTATTACTAATGATTTTGTTTTCCATTAGGTATTCCTGAATATTATCCCGTAATAAACCTTCAAGTAGTTTCCCCACTATTGAAGTCAGGCTTACAGGTCTGTAATTCCCCAGTTGTGATCCAGCTCCCTTTTTAAATATAGGCACCACATCTGCTTTACGCCAATCTTGTGGTACCGAGCCTGTGGAAATGGAGTCCTTGAATATTAAATATAATAGTTTGGCTATTAGTGAACTTAACTCCTTGAGAACTCTTGGATGTATGCCATCGGGGCCAGGTGCCTTATTTACTTTAATTTTATCAAGCCGCCTAGGAACTTCTTCCTCAGTTAACCAATTGTTCATTAATATGAAGGTTGTGGCTTCCTCCTGCGGCACTACTATTGAAATTGATTTTTCTCTGGTAAACACAGAGGCAAAGAATTTGTTTAATACCTCAGCTTTTTCCTTATCTCCAATAATCTGCCTACCCATATCACACTGAAAGGGTCCTATATTTTCTTTTCTCATTTTTTTGTTATTAAGGTACTTAAAGAACTTTTAGGATTGATCTTACTTTCTATTGCAATTCTTTTTTCATTATCCATTTTTGCTAATTTGATTGCCCTTTTGCAATTTTTGTTACATTCCTTATAATTCTGATACGATGTCTCTGTCCCTTCTGACTTAAAGAATCTAAACGCCTTCCTCTTCTTGTCCATTTCCTCCCCTACCTGTTTATTTAGCCACATTGGTTTTGACTTATTTCTTTTATACTTATTACCCAAGGGTATACACTGATAAGTATGTTTTTCTAACAATGTTTTAAAGACTGCCCATTTATCTCCTACATTTTTCCCTGCAAAAACATCATCCCATTGTATTACTACTAGATTAGACCTCAGTTTATTAAAATCTGCCTTTCTACAGTTTAAGGTCTTTGTTGAACCCAAGTAATCTGTTTTTTGATCATTTATTTCAAATGAGACCATGTTATGATCACTGTTACCCAAATGTTCCAGGGTTTGAATATTTGTTATTACTTCTACATTGTTTGATATGACCAAATCCAGTACGGCCCCTCTCCTGGTCGGTTCCTCAATTTGGGTCATATAATTGTCTTTAAGCACCCCTAAAAACCTGTTTCCTTTTGTAATGCTAATCTCATTTCCCCAGTCTGTCTGGATAATTAAAATCACCCATTAATAGTCACGTCTCAAAGTGCACAGGCAGCTGCATAACAATATCTGGGAGAGGTGTGTGCACACCCCACACACACACCACCCACCTCCCCCCCTCACCACACTCACACACCCCCCCCTCACCACACACACGCACCACACCACCCCTCCCTCACCACACACACTCACCACACTCACACACACACCACTCACACACACACCACACTCACACACCACACTCACACACCACACACACCACACACACACACCACACACACACACACACACACACACCACACTCACAACCCATATAGATATAGTGTATACATAATTCTTTCTGGGTGTCTCCCCGAGCCGGCCTCCCCTTCCTCCCCCGGCAGAATGCCCCATCCTTTCCTGGTTCACCGGCGGGGATTTAACAGGTCACCACTGTTGCTTTTATTGCCGACCACGCCAGAGATGGCAGTGAGGTCCCAACGGCAGGAGGAAGGGCTGGAATAGAACACCCTTTCCAAAGGGGGTACCGGGCCACCCCACCCTAAATCAGGGGTGCTCAACTCCAGTCCTCAAGCACCCCACCCCCAACAGTCCAGGTATTCAAGATATCCTGAAGGAGCCACCTGTGCTGAAGCAGGGATATCCTGAAAACCTGACCTGTCGGGGGGACGGGGGGGGGACGGACGGACATGAGGACTGGAGTTGAGCGCCCCCACCCTAAATCACTGCACTGAAACACCTACGACTCTTATTCTTCCAAAATACAGGATTTAAATAACCCCAAAGTCCCATTTCCCCGTGCCCAGGGAACCTTTTGAAACCGGTGACGGCAGAAATGTCATGCGTGAGATGGGCAGGAATTTGGCATGAACACCGTCATTTTGTGTGTGTGTGTGTGTGTGTGTATATCTATATCTATGTCTGTATGTGTGTGTGTGTGTGTGTGTGTGTGTGTGTGTGTGTGTATATCTATGTCTGTATGTGTGTGTGTGTGTGTGTGTGTGTATATATCTATGTCTGTATGTATCTGTATCTATATCTATGTGTGTGTCTGTATGTATCTATGTCTGTGTGTGTGTGTGTGTGTGTATATATATATATCTGTGTGTGTGTGTGTGTGTGTGTGTGTGTGTGTGTATATATATATGTATATGTATGTGTGTATATCTGCGTGTGTCCTCTTCCCACATGTTGCCGTTCTATACGCGTGTGTGTGTGTGTGTGTGTGTGTGTGTGTGTATATATATATATATATATATATGTATGTGTGTATATTTGTATATATGTATATCTGTGTGCGTGTGTGTTCTCTTCCCAGCTGTTGCCGTTCTATATCGGCCTCCATGTTAGGGGGAAATAATGCTATATTAGTTACATTACACCCACAGTCGTTGTGGCGTTGCCCCCCTGCGGACCCTATAAAAGCCCCATTTCATGGTGTGGGTGGGAGGAGCACCCCGCTGAGCGGTGACTTATTAATTCTCCTCGTTACCCGTACCGGACGTCAGTGACCAGGATGCATCGTTTGCATGTAACGCCCGTTCCAGTTCGTGCTATTCTCTGTAATGGTGAATGTTCGCGTGACGTTGGTTTCCTTTAGGCCGATGTGTTTCTGTATTTCGGCTTGTACATCACAGAGCACATTGTCAGCAGTAGAATAGGGGCAGTGTGGGTTATAGGGGCAGTGTGGGTTATAGGGGCTGGGCCCCCTCCCCTTGCAGAGGGAGATAAATGGTCGCAGCTCCTCTCTCCCTGTGAAGTCTCAACGTCAACAGGAAGCTTTTAACATCTCATCTGTCTGTCAGGGTGACAGGGACGGCAGGAACGGGAGAGAGAGGCAGAGAGGCGACACACAGCTAGCACCGACACACAGCTAATACACAGCCAACACTGACACACACACACAGCCAGCACCGACACACACACCGCTAATACACAGCCAACAACACTACACCAGCAACACCGACACATCACCAGCTAACGACCGACACCCCTGCCAACACCGACACACAGCCATCAACCGACACACACTAGACCTCTATACACAGCCAACACCGACACACAGCCAACACCGACACACAGCAACACGACACACAGCCAACACCGACACACAGCCTCACCCAGCCAGCACCACCCCCCCCAAACACCAACACACACCCAACACCGACACCATCCATCAACACCGACCACAGCAGCCACACACACATCTCACACTCACCATGCACACACACCAGCCTAATACACAGCCAACACCCACATACAGCTAACATACACAGCCAGCACCCACACACAGCTAAACACGCCACGCACACACACACAGCAACACACACCACCACTAATACACCACCACACCGACATACACACATACACAGCCACACCGCACACACCCACCTAATACACAGCCAACCCAAACACACCACACCACACACAGCAGACACACAGCCATCACAAGACGACACTTCCACCAACACACCACAAGCCCAAAAAGCTAAAACAGCCATCGACACCGACACACACCCTACACACACCGCCACACACACAGCCAACCGACACACACCGCTAACACAAGTCCAACACCACACAACACACAGCCAAAAACACACATCCAGCACCGTCACACACACACATCCACCGTCACACAACACACACATCAGCACCGACACACACAACACACACAATATCCAGCACTGCACCGGCACCTACCCTCTCCTCCCCAACCAGCACTGCACCAGCGCACACGCATCCAACGGAGTGCACACACATTTTGCCCAATGTGCTGTTACCCCGCAGAGTGCCCACATGCTTGGTAATAGCGCTTGCAAGCTCTCTAGAACCAGCTTGCTCTGTCACAATGAATAACCTTTAACCTTGCGCCTAATAGTATTCTCTGTGCTTATCGCTGCTCCCTTGCAATATTAAGCATGCATGCCAGTGTAACCCACAAAAGGAGCCAGGAACCGAGCACACCGGCGGTACAACACGATGATCATTTCTACCAACCCAGCAACCGGGAAATAATCCTTTTAAGTTAATTACCACACCTATTAAGTAGCACCCTTCTGCCTGCCCAGGTAATGCATCTTGTTACGAGCCAGACCAGACAAGAAAATGTCGGTATTCTCGGAAGAGCCGCCGGATCTGTTTGTGGTTTATAAACACACAAAAACAGCGTGGTCTGGCCGGGGCTGTTATTTCGGACTGCTTTCCCTGTCCGCAGGTTAAACGGTTTGCAGGCCCGGGACGTGATACCTGAGTTGGTGTTACAAAGGTTTGTTGCAATGTCACGATTTGGGATATGAACGGGGAGCTTGAATAGCGCTGTGTCAAGCGAGCCGGGCGCGGCGTGCAAGCGAGCCTGGCGCTGTGTGCAAGCGACGGGCGCGCGTGCGCTATTACTTTAAGGGTTTGATAAATGCCCGGTGGCTTACGTTACACGTGCCAGGTGGGAGCAGGTGGTCTGCGTGAAGCGAGGACTCGCAGGGCACATATAGGAGCATTGTGTCAGTGTTTTGTACAAAGCGCAGCATATAATATTAACCCTTTTTTCTCCCCTCCCCCTTCACTCCCCACCGCAGTTTTCCGAGGACCCTCCGGATACGCAGTTTATGACAGCACCTCAGGACGTGGGTGTGAAGCCGGCCACGGCGGGCCGGGGCGTGGGAGAGAAGCCCGCCACGGAGTTTGGATACGTGGGGATAATGCCATCCTGGAAACAGATGAGGCGAAATTATGAAGCAGGGCTTCGAGCTGAACGTCATGGTAGTGGGTGATCCTGCCCCCGCGCCGTTCCGGGGGGGGATATTGGGGTCTTCCAGCTACACTTGGCGTCGGCCATTTCCTTTTGAACCCCCTCCCTGCTGGAGGGGCTGTGTGTGTCTCTGTCTTTTCTGTGTGTCTCTGTCTGTCTGTGTGTCCTGTCTGTCTGTGTTCTCTGTCTGTCTGTGTGTCTCTGTCTGTCTGTGTGTCTCTGTCTTTGTGTGTCTTTCTGTCTGTGTGTGTCTGTGTGTCTCTGTCTCTGTCTGTGTGTCTCTGTCTCTGTCTGTGTGTCTCTGTCTCTGTCTGTGTGTCTCTGTCTCTGTCTGTGTGTCTCTGTCTCTGTCTGTGT